>JAOTAY010000006.1:1511660-1546471 GCA_025629805.1 Erythroxylum baracoense
GATGGTGGAGTAATGAATCGTTTTGCAAGACGATTAACTGCATATAAGACTTTACGAAAGTACTTCGAAATTGTCCAAGTCGAATGTTGAAAGCGTTCTGCATTGACTCTAGTTGTCTCACTATGCCCTATAGTCATCAAGAAAATTGCTACTTGTTCCTCCACAGTCAAATGACTTGTTGCCTTTAAGCCTCATAAACTCTTCAACTCATCACATAAGCTCAAGAAGATTATCTTCCATTCTTAAGTTTTCATAAATCTTCGTAGGATTCCATCATGAACTTATAGAGTAGAAGTTCTACATGGTTGCTTTTGTAAGTGAAAATATTTGTTCTCTCCCCCAGTTAGAGAAACGATGATTACCTTCTTACGTTCATCATTAGAATCTGATTCGAAATATGATAAGAAATCCATGTATCTACAATGACAACATTAAATAATTAATATAAAATTCAATCAAAAAATTTAACCAAAGGTAGACAAAATATTCATACATTAACTCAAATATTCATACAACTCAAAAACTTAAAATGTTCAAACCATAGAATAATGTTTAAAATAAAAATGTCAAATTAATAAGAATTCGATATGCAATAACTTGAAAATATAACTAAAGCAACATAATCCAATGCAACTTTCTTATATTTGTTATCTTCAAAAAAATATCCTTATAAAGTAGAGAATCATGTAAAGCCTTTATAGCTTTTTTATATTGCATATCGTCAACACCCAATTCATCTAAAGACTTCATACATTCCATCATTATGTTACAAATCACGCCAATTGGATATTCCAAGCAAAGCCTGTACGACAGACTCGATCAAGAGAGTGTAGATAGCGAGATTCAAACACAGGATCTTTTGACTTCATGCTCTCCACTCCACCAACTCGACCACCTCTTAAGGGGCGCAACAATATTCCTATATACATATTTGAGAAGGATGATTAATTTGTTTGAAATAAATAATTTAAGGTTAATTAATTATTATTATTTATTACTATTCTTCTTCTTTTTATTATTATTATTTATTTTATTTTATTTCTCTCTGTCTCTTTCTCTTTTCTTGTGGATCATCTGTAATAGTCTCTCAAATAATTAAGGATAAGGTTGAATATTACTAAAACTTTCAACAAAGCCGAAAATTCTGTTGTTATTTCAAAAAGTTTTAAATAAAATTAAAAATTTTAAAATACGATAAAATTATTTTTTATTTATTCAAAATTTAAATTTTAATTAAAAAATTATTAAATAAAATTAAATAATTAATTTTAATTTTTTATTTTTTAAAATTAACCGATTAATTAATAAACATATCAATTTTTAACACCAAGAATCGAAAAGCTAAAACCAAACTAAAAAATTTAACATTTCAAAACTTTTATAATTAAACGGATCAAATTTTTTTAATCATTAAATTTTACCAATACAAAACCTTTAAAAAGAGTCAAAGGCACATAACCAAACTCTTTAGGACAACTTCCGAGGTGCCAAAATAAGAATCCTTTGTAAGAAGTACAGATTATCGGATGGTCGACCAGACACATCAATCTTGGCTAGTGTTGTTCATTACCAAGAATCAAGAATCCACCACCTGAGCGTGATTATGATTCAAGTTTGAGATTAAAAAGGAAAATTTCATATTTGTACTCCTAGAATCCTGATAATTAGTAAGAGACATGGTACTAAGTTTCATGTTCCAAATAACAACTAAATGAAACTTCTGCCAATCGCAAGGTCTGGAAGGATTCCAATTCAAAAATACGCAACTTCCTAACTAATAGAGAAACTATTTTTGATACTAAGTTTCGTGTTTCCAATAGCTGTAAGGTAACAATGAACTAGAGAAATTTATTACCATGAATCAGTAGGAGACGAATCTGTAAGCTCTCCCACTTTTACAGTTGAATGTTTCAAAACAAAAAATTATCACACAATAATTTCCAAGCACCAATACCCACCAGAGAGGAAAACCTTTGCAAGAACGTAACATAATTGTGATATAACAAATCGTAATTTACATGGATGCATCACCTGGTCCTGTGTTTATTATCTCTAGTCCCTTACGAACTCCGGACATCAAACGTGTGAACTAAGTTTCCAGGAACACTGAAGTATAAGAACCAGATGGTGCATCATCAACAAGACAGAGAACCAAATCCGGGTTCTAGCATATAATTGATTTCAAGTATGTTTTCACCTCTGCCATTTTTTTTCTGTAACAAAGGCAATTTAAACCAGGATTAGCAGCAGTTTTTAAAAGTTTAAAGATCCAAGTTTATCTACCAGGAGTTAAATGTTTCAATACGAAAAGAGATGCTAGACTGTACTGGCAGAACTTCGAGAAGGAATTATAGGGCCTAGATAACAAAATGAATGACACTTTCAAACAGAATGATAAAATGTTTCAACATTGTTAAGACAAAGAAATGGAGAAAGTAAAAGATTAAATAGCAGGTTGAAGTTTCCTAATGTATGCTCAGGAAGAATGATTATGATGATTATGTTCGGTAATTAGAAGTGAGGTCTCCTCGTTCATTTTATATTTTCACCTGTCCAAGATGTCAGAGTAGAACATGTGGAACAATTATATCTTTTATGTAAGCTTTACCTACCTAATATTATCATTTCATATTTACTTCAGGATGTCTGAGTAGAACTCACTATCAAGGAACATGGATAACTTTCTCTTGGATGGTAGCCTACTAATGCATGCAAATGTAAGGCAATTAACACAAGCAATAAGGAAGCTATACAAATACCATGAACGACATGGCTGCTATTTCCCTTTCCCTGCTGTGCTTGAGACAATGACCGCTGGATGCGAGGAGAACCCTGCCTCCCGTCAGCACCAGGTAAGGAATGACGCTTCTTGATGTAGTCTCTGTCATGCACATCTGGGCTTGATCTTGGTGAGTTGCTAGCATGGAATTTTGCTCTTGCAGACTCTGTGGCCTGCATGAAGTGGGGAATTGAACTACCACTACTACTACTATCTCTTGGTTCTTGATCAGTGGGTTCAGGTCTCGTCGAACCAAAAGAATTCCGTCGCTTCCCATTCTTTTCATCTTCAGGCAACTGTTCTGTGCTACTTCTTGTGTTAGAGTCGTGAAGATTTGATGATATCTTACCTGCTGACAGCGACTTCCGCTTTTGGTTGGAACTACCCCTTTGAGTACTGCTCTTTTTACCTGCCACAGATATCTGACTTGAAGGTGTTCCTTCGGAATCGGGAATACTTATATGGCTTCTTGGTGAAACTTCAGGGGACAATCTATTAGCTTGACCACCTGTCACAGAGTCCAGTGCTTTCTTGGCGACACATGCACTAGTCTCTGGCTGCAACTCTGCCTGAGTAGAGTCTTCAGCTGCTTTGGAATTTGCAAGTTCACCAATGATATCATTGATTTTTTCAGGTTGTTTCATGACAGTGTGAGCCTGATTTGGAACTGGTTCAATATATTCATTCTTGACTTGAACAATTACATCATCCTTGTCATTAGGCTTGCTAGTTTCTTCCCCAGGTACTTTAGCTTCATGCTCCTCCTCTACAGCTCCAACTTCAAATAAATCGGGAGAATCTAGAGTCGAAGTTATAGAAAGTTCAGTACCACATTCAGATCCACCATATTGAACCCTAGGATTTTGGGGAACCAAGTTTTCGATCACATTAAGCTCATTTTCCCTAGCTATATTTCCTTCTCCGGATGATACTACATCCGAGTTTGGTTCAAATTCACCCTCCTGAGAAGGTGAACTGGTTAATCTATTTGAATTGACAGTTGAACTCAACTCTGCAAATTTTGACTGGACAGCAATAAATGCAGGATTACTGGACTTTGTTGATCCAATATTAGATTTCTTTGCTTCAGGCTCCACTTTTTCAGAGGCAAATCTTTTCGTGGAGCATTTAGGACGCTCAGATTGTTCACTTTCTATTTCCTCATGAGAAAGAGAACTCGGTCCCATATGAGAACTTAAGCCAGTATGTTCACTTTGGTTTGCAAGGGAATTAGTGCCTGTCGATGTATCCTTCACATCAGATGTAATGGTCACTTTGGGATGATGCCGATCCAAATCTTTGAACACTGAAGAACTTGGATAGGTTGTATGAGACTCCATATTGTCAGCATTAAGCGTTATCAAATTCTCATCACTATCAGACAGTATTATGGTTTCCCTGGTCTCAGAACTTGAATGTGCAGACTCAGGAAAATCTTTGGGTGCAACTCTACTTTCCATGGGAGAGGAGGATGAGTCATTCTTTTCTATTTCCAATTCCTTAATCTCCAACTGTGTATTTGGAGTTTGTTGTGCCGAAGAAACCGACATCCACCTCTCTAACCAGCTCCAAGCAGAGTTAGGCTTCATAGGATCACACTTGATGTGAATAGGTTTTGTCTTGGGTGTTGACGCTATTAGCTTCAAAATGAAATAGGATTCAGTATACTCGGGATAAATGCAAAAGATAGGATTAAGTAGTATATCTCAATGAATCATACCTGCCGAGCAAAACTGTTGCTAATCAGCTTCTCAATGGAAGTGTATGTGACAATTGGCTTGGTTAACTGGTTTTCCTTACCCTAAAACAAGATATTAAATCTTATATTAAAAGGATAAATGAATAAACATTGCAGTCTGCAAAAAGCCCGTCCGCAACGAAATTCAAGACCACCAACAAGAAAGACGAAAGAAGAGGTTATGATTCTATCTATTTTGAAGGTCATACCGTTGAAGTGTAATAGGAATGTGATAAATAAAATGACGTGACAAAAAGCCACAAAAACCAAAGGTGATTCACTACCCTCCAAACCCGAACATTTTAACTGTTGACTACAGATTTCATCCTTACATTTGAAGCCTTTGTCCTGAAAAATCATTTTGAACATCCCTAGAAGAGTATAGAAACGCTGTTGCCCGAATCACAGGAACTCTCAGATTCATAAGCTTCAAACATCTTAACAAGCTATTTGAGAGGACAAAATGTCCTCTTGGACAATTTTGTGAATCATAGATTCTTCAGTTCCTTGTAAATTAGGCAATTCAGTATGCGAATATGGCAATCCAGCCAAAAGCCCTCAATATTTGGAATATCTTTCCTACCAAATTTATATACGACAGAAAGAGATATTCAAGTAGAACTATGCTTTGAGATTTGCAGGAAAAAGGCTTCAAGGATTTAATGTCTCAACACAAGAGAATGTACATAATAAAATAAGCATAACACTGATAGAAAGTTAGTAAAATGAACATAACACTGATAAAGAGTTCTAAATAGAAGCCAATACTCTTTGTTTACCTCACAAGGAAAATTTTAATTGAGTTCAGCAGCATTACCTTGTTTTTTGCACACGAATCCAACAACAAACGGGCACGACGAGCACGAACAAGGGCTTGCATTTTGACAATGGCTTGAACACATCGTAGGGTTCCCGCAGCATGTCGACGGACTATGTGTCCGCGTACAGCAGCTTGCAACTTAATTACATTCTTAAGCTTAAAGAGTTTGTTTTTAGCCTGAAAGTAATTTTGTTGAAAGGAAAAAGTTTTGAGTGGCTAGTTGAGTGAACCTTGTGTCATACATTTCAAGGAAGTAAATCATAATTACCAAAAACACTCTGACTGCAGTCTGTAGAATAATAACAACAGACTCTTTTGGATGGGTATCTGATTTTCCTTCATCCTTGGTGATAACAGTCGTCTCCGGTTCCTGAGTAACAACCATTTTGTCAGACACTTTTTGCTCTGTTGAAGTTGATAACTGCGGTTTTCCATCAATGCATTGTATGACTGAGGCTTTCTCTTGAACAATGGAGGTATCTGGAACTCGAGACTTCAGATTGGCAGACTCTGGACTCTCCTTGCTCACAGAAGAAGGGACTTCAGAGATCACAGTGTTGTTTAGAACCCGATGGCGGGCAGATCTCTTCCAGAAACTCCATCCATGTTTGTCACTTGAGTTCTTGTTCTGCAAAGAAATTTAGTTTGGATCATCAATCATCTGAATGAACATGAGTAAGAATAACCAGAATCACCTTATTATTCAGTCTATCAAAGTTTCAGAAGAGTCCAAACAAAAGAACTTGTAGTTTGAAGGTAACCCTTACAAATGGAGAAGGCAATGAAATGGATATTTCTTGTAAAGGTTTCACCATTTTGAGCAAATTCTACAACCAAGATGCGGGACGTGAATCGAATACCTTGAATATAAAATAGGGAGAAAAGGCACAACATATGAGAGTACTCACATTTTCTACAACTATTGTAGTTTTCAATTACCACCCAACTACTAAATCATTTTCAATCATTGTTCACAGAACGTAGTATTAAAAAATAGGATAACTCTTAAATGAAAGCATCAGCTATCACATGAGTCGATATTCCGACCCTCCATAAACTAATTCTGGCACGCACAAATCTTAAACAAATCATTTTCGAACCCCTGACAAGCAATTGAAAAAACTTGAATTTGCCTATCTGCATTATAACGATCTCGACTCGTCCAAAGGAAGAATAAAATTCCTCCGCTCTTTCTTGAATTGCACAATGGCACGGGCTTTAACCGGTGGTTTCATCAAACTCAATCAGCACAAAAGCAGGTGAAATAGTACTAGAATTTCTAGATCTAAGATAGTCCAAACTCTAATAACATAAAAACCTGAACCTGATCTCAGATTCTGCCTGGTGATCAATACCAGTTTCTGACTAGGAAATTGAGATCAGACTGAGCAAGCTTTCACATATACAGATTCAGCTTGAATCTAATTCCACACTACCTTAAATTCCTCAAAATGCTCTAAAACTTGTTTCATAAGAAAAATGAAAGCAACTCTGAGCAGATAACAGGACTTAGACATAAACCTCCTAAGCACTTCGAATGACACTGAACTGAAACACAGACAATACTTCGTGCAACATTTACCATCAAGACACAGCACTGAAACACACAAACAAAACTCAATGTCTCTTCCCGAACTCAAAACGGCACAGATTCAGAAAAACAACAAAACTCGCCAGCAACACAGAGACACTAATCAGACAAGACATCAAAACCTCGTAGAAAGATGCAACAGACAAAACGGTCACAGCGGAGTTGACCAATCAGACACGTACCTCAGCCTCTGAGACATGGAGATCATCTTTATCAGCAGAATCGCCACCGCTGCACGTGATTATCTTCAAACAAGGACTAGATCTTCCCATTTCTTCGCTTCCAAACTGTTCTTTTCACTTCCACTTAGCTCTATCTATAGCTTTACTCTCTCATGCACACTCCCTCTTCTTTTGTTTTTTATCCGAGACGCAGACAACGCACCTCTGTTCTTGTGTGGGTGTCTTGTTGGAAATTGTAACAAAAGTGAGTAGCGGAGCCCAAGACCCTTTGATTAAATGTACTTAAGTCCTACATTGGAATCCGCGTGTTATCAGAGACCGTTTGCTGTTAAAATAGGCGTGGGAAAAAGTTGTCAGAACCTTAAAATGCTTTTTTTAATTCTTATAAATAATTATTTTTAAAAATTTACGAAAATAAATATTTAATAATTCAATTCACTTTTTGAACTCTGAAAGTAATTTAATTTAATTATAATATTTTATTTTTTAATTACTTGCCAGCTGTTTTGACTTGTATTTGGATAATGTAAAATAGTGATTAAGGTTGTCGTTTAATATGGGAGATTTGCATCCACTTATATACTATGTACATACAAGACAAAGGTCTTTCTAGCTACATAAATGTCATATGATGTTGTATGCACATGGTTAATGGCCTTGTAAATATGTTTTTTAGGGTAATTTTGTATTGTCAATTAAAAGTTTTATAAAAAGATATTTTCAATTTTTTCATTACAAAACACTCTTTAAATTATTTAAAATAATAAAAATAATTTCTTAGAAAAAATTTACAATATTTTTATCTTATATTTTATGTATCTTGTATGTCTATGTGAAATTAGCGCCTTTTAAGAGGTGGTCGAGTTGGTGGAGTAGGGAGCATAGGACTAAAAGGTCCTGTGTTCAAATTTCCTACTTACACTCTCTCAATCGAGGTGTAGTACAGGGTTTGCTTAGTTTGGAGCACTTAGTTGACATTATTTGCAGGCTATTGCGTCAATTCGGAGATTTACCCAGTATGCATTCAAATGATAGCTGCTGCAGATTCCTCCTTTCAAAAAATAATTAAAAAAAAGCAATTAGGAACTACAAAAATTGCACCGATAATCCAATTCGAATTGATTGAGTTTTGCGCTGATTTTTACCTAAAGAATGTAAAAATTGTTGATTTATTAAATCCGACTTAAGAAATAAATAATTTTTGTTTTAGATCTCCTTATTTAATTTATGTACATCCATAAATGCCACTTTGTTAATGTTATTTACTTCAAAGTCTATTTTAGTTTCATAAATAAATATATTTTAACTTATTTCAATACTCTTATATTGTTTAAAACATAATTCCTTTTTTTACCTAATAAATATTTTTTAAAATAGTTTCATGTAAATTACTTAAGATTTAATATACCATTTGTATTCTAAGATTAAAAAAAGTTATATAAGTTATTAATATTATTTTTTTAGTATCATTTTGCACTTTATTGTGATTAAAATAAAATTCAAAAATTATATTTATAAAGATAAAAAATAATATTAATTTTTACACATTTGATCAGACATATTGACAAAATATTGATATAAATAATATTTTGAATTGAATCATTAAATTTTTAAGAGTTTGAGCATTTATTAAAAAATTTAAAAAGTCGAATACTGAATTATAAAATCAAAAAACGAATTTTAATTTATTATTTCAACAATAAATATCAAAAATATCATGTCATAGTTGTGGGATGCAATGTTTCAATCTCTAAAAGTTGGATGCTATGAATCTATCATGAGATAGACCCAAATGATATGACACTTTTTATAGTTATAAATGTATCTAGCCCTAATCAACAATCATTAACTGTTTGTTTAACCCTAATTTTGTTATTATTAAGTCAACAGAAGGATTACAATGTGATGAGAGGTGGGTCCACTTGTGTTATTACACATTGACACTTCTCTTTTTTTTTTCTCATATAAGTTATTGTAAAGACATTCATATTTTTTTAAAAAATTTCATCAATGACTTAATTAGATGATAAATTATATTGGTGCTCATTCTAATTCACATCCACTAAATTATTTTTTACATCATAAATTATTTATTGGTATTAAAAGATAATTTAATTTATTTGTGTTACGATGATTTTGAAAATTATTAAAATAACAAATTTCAATTTTTTTCGCTAAATATATAACATTTCTATTCATCTCTCCTTAATCATGAAAAATTGAGTGTCACACGATTATCGTCATAGTTATCATCACACTCAGTCTGAGTCCCGTATTAAAATGAGGTCTGAGAATATCTGATAGTACGTAACCCTACGCTTACAGAGTAGAGAGGTTGTTTCTGATAGACCCACAAGCAAACTTGACAATGAAAAAGTGATGCATGTTATAAGAGTATATATGAAAACTGATGTGCTAAAAGAGTAGATAAATTAAATTAAATAAATAAATAATACAATAGAACTAAAGAAGATACCTGATATGGTGCCTATATTTGCTAATAAATAATAATAATTAAAAAATTACAAATCATCGTGAGTTGATACAAGTTTAGAAGAAAAAGTTATTAAAAAATAAGACAAATATATTTAGATAAATTGCATTTTTCAAATTTATAAATTTGAAAGTTCACATCCCAAATATGTCATTCATACTGCCTAAAATCTATAATTCAAATTTTCAAAATAAACACTAAAAACTTAAAAAAAAATCTCTCTCTCTCTCTCTATATATATATATATCATCGTCAACACTAGTTGAAGTCCCAGTGAGGTGCTAAGTTTGAGGAGGTCTAATAATACGCAGCTTTACTGCTATCTAATTGAGAGGTTGTTTCCTATATATATATATATATGAATAATAGTAATATTTTATCTAATTATTATTGAAGGGATTTTGAAGGTCAACTCCTAAACTTAACATGGATGGGTGATAATGAGATAGAACAAACATATAGGACAGACAAGGCCCAAAAATGCTATAAGATAGTATCATAGAGAGTATTATAAAGATAATACATAAGTTTGTAAGGAGTAAGAATATCAAAGTAACTAGGAGTGAGTAAGATTAAATTTATTGTCTAAATAAGATTTTAAAATTTTAATTTGAGTTAATTTAAAATTCTATCAAATTGTATAAAATAATATTATTTTAAAAATATTTTCAAAATAACTTCGATTAATGAAAAGGAACCAGTCTCTTAGGGGGTGATCGAGTTAGTAGAGTAGGAGGCATGGGGCTAAAAGGTCCAGTGTTCGAATCTCCCTACTTACACTCTCTCGATCGAACCTGTTATACAAGGCTTGCCTAATATGAAATACTCGATTAGTGTAATTTGCAAGCTATTGTGTCAATTTAAAAATTTACCAGTACACATCTAAAAGATAATTGTTGCGTGCTTTTCCGTTAAAAAAAAAAAGAACCAAATCGATCCAGACATTGAATTGAGCCTACAAGTCGACCTTTCCGAATCAACATTTAGTCTAAAACTCAGCTAATTCGAACTTACCGTAATAATTTCAAGTCAGTTTGAAGTCGACTTTGAATCGTTTGATCTAATCAGGACCTGCTTCTTAGTCGGAGGCTTTGTCACTCTACAGTGTTAGGTGCTACCAGCCATAAGTTTCTCCAAACTTGTACGCTTTGCTTGGTCTCCAAATCATCCTCTTTTGGGCATAGAATGAAGACATCAATCACACCAACCCAATGCTTCAAGCTTTATGGCTATATTTTACAAACAAAACAACCTTTTCATCATCATCTGAATCCTAAAAGCTTGTGGCTGACATGGTAAGTAAGCTAATGAAAAGCAAAGGTAGTGTTCTTATGCTCATAGCTGTATTACATAATTGCCTTTCCAATCAAAATGACAGATTTAGGTACAACGCCATAAATATGACTGCCCACCTGTTATTTTTTATTAAGAGCAGAACCCCACTCAACATAATCATAACTCCTCTTCTCGATATCGGACAACGGATTTTTTATCATAATTTATTAAATCTCATTTATATATTTATATAAATTTTATATAAATATATAAAAATTTTAATAAAATAAAGTTGAAACAAAATAACTGAAACAGAGGATTTGATATGCCATTTAACACCTTTAATTTTGTATGGAATTAATTGTGAGGAATATATAATATTTATAAGTCTTATAAATTGTGGAAAAGTTCTTCCGATATGCGAGATTTCACAAGGATACGTAGCTATATCCTTAACTAGAAGAAAGATTGCTTTTGATAAACCTACTTGAAAAATATAGGTATATATAATAAAATAAAAATAAAATAATAAAACACATTAATTAAAATTAAAATTAAATAGATATAAAGATAGTAATAAAAATAAATACCTACATACAAATAAAACATAAAAATAAGTAATAAAATAAATAATACAATAAATACAAAACATAGAATAAAAATAAAAGATAATAAATAAATAAATAAATATGCAAAAAGAAAAACGACAAGTAAATAAATAAAACAAACAAGCCATTACAAAAAAATATTTATACTAAGTAAGAAAAACTTAGGATAAATAAATAAGAGGGAAGCACTACAAACTAAATGTAATAAGTCATTAGTTTTAAATTAATTCATATTCATAAATTCAACACATCTCATTTTAACAAATCATTTTTTAAGTTAAAAAAAAACCCTCTCATATATGATTGAAATCAAAATATTTAAATTAATAAATATATAAATAAGTTATGCCAATTAAACTAAATATCATTAGGGAACTTAATTTGATTGAGGGCATTGTTGGGGGTGTTGAGTGGGTTACAGGTTAAAAGCGGTCATCATGTTGCCTGATCATAATTTCAAAAATTGACATCATTTTGTCAAAAATAACTTCGTTTTTTACTTTTTTTAAAAGATATATAAGATGGGTCGAGTTGACCCGACTATAAGTCCTTTAGATCACGGGTAGGAGCAACTTGGCTCTGACTCGGCTTATTGACATTCTTAAGTATTCCGCTTGGTCATTTAAAAGTTTCGTACTTAAATTTATAGTTTATTATAATAAGAGAGTTTATAATTATTTTTAATCCTACTAAATAAATTATTTAAGAGACCGAGTTATATATGTTGGATCCAAATAATTATTTTTCCTAAAAAAACCCTAACACCTTTGTCAAATGTGATAAATAAGAGGTTATTGGCATAATATACCCCTAAGACCTTCCTTAACTTCATTGACCACAAAGCACGTGTGGCCCCGAAAAAATACATAAACCTCTCGTATAGTTTAAAAAAATTTAATAAAACTCTATAATCTTTAAAAATTTAGAAAAAAATCAAAATTTACGATAAAACATATTTAATATAAACATTATATATGAACTAATCAAATGTTATTTATACGACGATTCATCACAATTCTTAAACTCAAGCTGAAATAATTAAATATGAAATAAATAAATAATTTATATAATTATGTTTAATTGTTAATTTAAGTCGATTTAAATTCGTCTGAGTTGAGTTTAAAAGTTAAATTCGGTTATTATATTAGTAACATTTGATTAGTCTATCTTTGATATAATTATATATATTTTGTTGTTATTTTTAATCTAAAGTTTAAGAAAATGTATTTTTATAAAAAACTAAATTTTTTTGAGAAATGTAAAGGTAGAAAAGTTTTTTTTTAAAAAATTCTTAAAATATAAAAGGAGCTAAAGTAAAGTGATAATGCCAGCTGACAGATCCACAGTATGTGTGTCTGTTCTGCTTTGGACACATTATGATCCATTAGTCCAATACCAACACATGGGACCAACTTGGTTACAAGATTTCCAATCATACTCGGAGTTCTTATTCAATTGGTATTACGAAGAATTAAATGGTTGTATCAGTAGAGTATATATATATATTTAAAAGCTTTAAATTCGATTTCTAGTTATGAAATTATAATTCACTTTACAGCTACAAAGGAGAAATCGAACGCACTTGCTCAAATTCGGATAATAGCTACAGGGGAGAAATCGAAAGGAAATTGTACCCAACCAGAGATAGACATAAACTCGTAAGCTACCGAGGGTAGAGATAATCGTCTGGTTCCTCTGTTGTCGCAGTCATTGTAATCAATAGCTCGGTCAAAACTGCGCTAAAGGCTTGAGCAAGCTCAGATTGAGGTTGAAACCAATTTGAAAGGTGTCCTTTGAAAGTACACAATGAAAATAAGTTTAAATGAAAAGAGTGTACTTAATACCTGTGTTAGCTGATAAGACAATAATGAAATGAATACGTTAATCCTCCAAAACTTTGGGAAACAAAGTTCTGAACATAGTAGAACTTGAAAGCTTTAGGCTTTCAAGCTCTCTGTTGTTGTCTTACTTTTATAAACTCAACAAAACACAATTAAGATCAAACAGTAAGATGCTGGCAATTAACCAGACTTGAGTAAATCATCCGCATCATAGAATTCTATTCCCTACAAAGATTTGGTACAAACCGCCCCTCAGCATATGCTCAATGCTCCTAGCACTCCATATAGTTGGTAATTCAGGATAATTCCTTTTGATTGCGGCAAAAGATGTTAGAGGGAAATAAAAAGATTAAAATGTTAAAAACAATTTAAAAGAATGCGAATACTGCATCCCGAGAATGAAGCGCTTCACTTTCTCTACCTGGAGAGAACAAAATTTCTGCCATTACTGTTGAATCACAAGTTATGCCTTGCGCGGCCTTCCTTTCTTACCAGTTTTTACTTGCGAGGAACGGGCACTTTTGGCTGAAGATGGGCGGCCCCGTGCACGCCCAGTTCCTTTGTCAACTGTTTCCGATTTTTTACCACCTTTACCTCGACCTTTACCAGAACCTTTGCCAGCCCTCTTACCCTTTTGCCCCAACTTGCCATTGGCCTGCTCCTCGTCCTCGCTTTCTTCATTGCTCATCTCCTCTTCTGAATCTGAATCATCTTTAGATTTCTTCCTCTTTTTTGAATTATCAGAAACTGTGGCAGCACTTCTTTTCATATTTTGCTTCACAACTGGAGTTTTGCTTTCAGGTTCTTCACTCACTACAGGAAGATCTAAAAGAGTTCAATTGCTTAGGTCTTAAAAAGAAGTTCGAAAGCAAAGTTCATTGCAATGAAGGCAAAAGGCCTAAGCTGCCTTCAAATCATTTTTCAGCTCGGAAGAAACGAGAAGAAATCTAACAATGAAAAGTGAGATAAAATCATGAAGAACAACAGTTTACAGCACGTACCTTCACCAGATGCTTTGCCATCATATATATCAAGCTGTTGTGAACACAAAGCATGTCATACAGATTCAGACAAATAATTACTAGTGAAGCAATATGCAGCAGCTAACTTATGCATACACACATCACACTGGTATTCTGCAAAGAAATGTATCGTACATATGATGTAGGTCTACA
The DNA here is from genome assembly GCA_025629805.1 of Erythroxylum baracoense. Taxonomy (NCBI): domain Eukaryota; kingdom Viridiplantae; phylum Streptophyta; class Magnoliopsida; order Malpighiales; family Erythroxylaceae; genus Erythroxylum; species Erythroxylum baracoense. The sequence continues at coordinate 1,526,164 of JAOTAY010000006.1, forward strand.
TGTTGCTAAAGAATTGTGGTGTCTTGCTTTGTAAACTTGAGAGGGAACAAAATATGGGTTAGAGAGGATGGAAATGGAGACAGTTCTGTCTACCATTGATTGATCACAAGGACAACTATTTGATACTTGTTCAACAGCAAATCAGTGAATATGTTATACTTCTTTACAGGGCAAGTTAGTTCCTACAGTGACCAGCCTAAACTCTCTCAGTTGCATATTGAATTCTGAGAGTTAGGTATATCATCTAGGTCTCTATGTAATCAGAATAAACTTCTCTATGTACTTCTGAAGTGCAAATTGCTGCTAAATTGTGCTATGTTTAATTGCATTGGTTTACCAGAGAACCACGACCGGAATAATCATCAAAACTTAGACCACACTGCATTTCTTAACTGAAAAATAAATCAACATCCAAGCAGAAACAAGCATCTGAAAGTATTACCTCATCAAGACGTTCACCTACGTTTGTTCTATCAACTATAACCATGGAATGCCCCATGCCGCATGCCACACTGAAAAATGAAGGGCCAATTCTTAGCGCCAAGGATGAAACTATCCAGTATTATTCAATGCTTTGAATCTCCTAAAACAAAAGTGATAGACGACTTACCCTATAACATGCATGCCTTCAAGAATATCTACCTTTTTGGGTATGGCGGAAGACCTGAAATTGAAGGCAACATTGAGTAAAAACACATCTTAGCTACAGAATATCTCAAATCAGAAACACATACTTCTGTCCATTAGGGCCATATCCCAATTCACCATATTGAGCGTGGCCCCAACTTATGCAGGAGTTATCAGCACCAACAAAATGATGCATGTTTCCTGAATCCATGCAGCGTAGATTCCAACCACTACACTCAAGAGGGGGGGAAAACTAGTAGTTATTATCCAGGAAATTGATTCTGAAACTAATTGATTTAACTACTTGAGATTAAATCAAGATCTTCATATTCCCTGCAAAATTTCACATAAATGGAAAATATGGCAACATTTAAACAGTAAGTAACCATCAGAATAGACAGCACAATCATAGCTTCAACAAAGTGAAGAGCCATTCTGTTTTTAAGGGCATAAACAAATTTTAATATATAAGACAGCAGAACAACTAACAAGCAGCACTAGTAAAACAAATTCATGGCCGATTTACCCACAAATGTGAAAGCAGACATGGAAATGCTTTGAAAAGAAATGTGAAGCAACATAATAGCACTGAGAAGAACCTTAGATCCATGAGCGGCTTAGGATACATCCAGTCGTCTCCAGCGTTCTTTATTTTTCCCCACATATACAACTGGCCACCTCCTGGAAAGAAGGAAGGAAGAAGAAGAAACAGGTCACTTGAAATTCATATTTGACCATGCTACAAGCTGTAAATAAACATGAATTCGAATCTAGCCAAAGCCAGCGAACCATAATCATTCAGAAAATTAAAAGATTGAAAACGAAATCACAGGAGATGATATAAGCATGCATGAGGGTAAATGGATCATTTCATTTCACAAATGTAAACTGTATGAAAGGCAGTATTTCAAGACTGCCACAAAAAAGATGAAACCATGCAACCAAGAATGACCTTAAAAAAAAGAGAAAGAAAAATGATGAAAGCCAACAACCATAAACAAACTGCTACCATCTGTAGCAACACCTACAAATCCAAACTTAAAAACCTTTAAAAGCCATAAAAAGGCGTCTGTTCAGTTAATCAAGAGAAAAAGGATGAACCAAAAGCAGGCAGTAATACATTTTTTTTATTTATATGAGTCCAACATTGCATGTAGGCATGCATGACAATACCTGCAGTGCATGAAGAGTTCACAGAACCAGCTGAAATGACTGCATCAGGAGGTAAAACATTCTGTCTCTGAAAAACATCCACGCGACGAGGTACCCACTCATCCTTCTGCTCTCTGTGTCCAAGTCTATATCACAAGGAGGCAGTAAGTAATCAGGCACCACCATGGACACTTACTCTCAAAGATTCAGTCAAAACCCAAGCAATACTTGAATTTCACAATATTTTGCATCTGATCCAATTACAGACAGTGAGGACATACCTTCCATAACCACCAAAGCCCCATCTACACATGCAGAATCGCAAGCAATTATCAAATGTTGGTGCATAGTAGAACATGGGAAGAATAGAGAAGGATGTCTAACATGCAGTTAGAGAAACAAAGAAATACTTACGTGTAGACATGACCGCTAGAATTTACAGCCACTGGATGCCCATGAGAAATCAGTAAATGCATCAGATAAGAGCAGTTAGCATATCAAAAGTTGGAGTTTAAATTGCTAATAACCTGTATGGTTTGATCCACATGCAATTTTGACGATGGTTTCCCCAGAAAGCGAAGCTATTGCCCTTGGGCGAGGTTGGGCTTCATAAGCAAGCCTGACTGAGCTATCTTTAGTATTGTACTGCATGTGCAAAAATCATGATTAATTCAAACAAAAGCCATTTAGCATACATAGAATTTCAGAAGAACAGACTAACCACAGAATATTGCCAACTAATATGGTATATTCAAATTTAAAAAGATTTAGTTACCACACAACTGCTGAAATTATTATTAGCAAATAGACCAGAAGACTGGAAGCCAGTGATAAATATTCAAATAAAATAAACATCTTTATTCAACTTACCTCATTATCTGTTCCATGTCCAAGTTGACCATACTGTGGGAGTCCTGCAGTTCTAGAGATCAAAAATCAAGAATAGTTGGAAATGGAGTTAGGGAATAAGAGAAGTAAATTGCTAGCCATAAGGAATTAGTTGAAGATTGTAAAGCAAAATTCAAACAAATTTACAAACCATACAATATGGAAGCTCCTTCAACAGAAGTTAACCACACAGTAAAATCAGCACCACAAGCAGTGGTCTTGACATCAGACACATGACAGCGAACTGGCGAAGACTCAATTTCTACATATTGGTGAAAAATTTTATGTAGAAGGTTAAGGTGAAGCAATATAGGAAAAACGTGAATGATATGTCTTCAGTAACAGCACTAATTACTATTCAGATTCGTGAATCTGCATCTTATTCATATCAATATATTGAAATCACTTAAATTCATTTAGGAGTCACTTAAACAACCACTAAGGAATTTGACTAACCATTCTTCACTGAACCAGAACCAAGTTGCCCATGTTTATTCCAGCCAAATGCTAGGGACTGACCCTCATCAGTGACCACTACAGTGTGGCTTTTCCCTGCTCCAGCTTTGATAATTTTATACCTATTGATCAAACAGCAACCAGAAAATGAACTACAGTCAGCCACTAGACACTTTGATGTTATGTTAACCCACTCAGAGTAGAAAGCAACTATTTAATGCAAAAATCAACAATAGAATCTATTGGAGGTCAATTGTTTCGTAGCCAAACAGAAAAGTCATTGTTCATCGAGTAAACTCTGAGTCCCTCTCCCACATCTTCTTCTTAAAGCGTAAATCTTTTATCTCACAGAAACCTATGAAAACTCAAAGTTATTCATTGGATACACTTAAATTCAGAAGAGATGAGAAGCAACTGTTCTTTCTCCATGCAATGGAGGGAAAAAAACAAAATTTCTACCAGGTAAAGTAACTCGTAAATGAGAATGAAATAGAAAAGAAATTCAATTGCCTTCCACAGCTTACTTGGAAAGTTCAGAAACAACCGTAGGCCTATCACGCTGAATTGCATCTCCGTGACCCAGTTGACCCTTCTGGGCACATAATAAAAGCCTCATGAGTTAACATTAACAGTTTAGAATAACAAAAGCATCTACATGAATTCTTGGTTAAACAAATCTAGCCTCATTTCGCCCCCATGTATAACATCTTCCTTGAACATCCAATGCCACACAATGGCACGATGCTGCATCAGAACAAAAAAAAAAAGAACATACCATTAAATAAACCTCCAACATCGAACAGTGACTGCGTTTCTTAAAAATTCACTAATTCTACTTACACAACAAGCACAAACACCCAATTCACAAAATCAACCATGTGTATGCCTAGCAAACAAAAAACCCACAAACAAACACAAGTAGAAAGTGGGGTAAGCGAATGCTACCGCATCCAGAAGCAACGAAACGAATGTCTACGCCAACAAGAGGACGAAGCCTAGTGGGAGAGATCAAGTTCCCTTCTTGAGCTCCCTTCTTCCGGCCAATCACATCCCAACACGTCGCACCACAGAACAACAGCTCTCCACCCTTCTCCTCTTCCAGCTTCTTCTCTTCCTCCACCATCTTCCCCTCGCTGACCGCCGCCATTCCTGGTCAAACTCCTGCGAGACTTCAAAAAAAAAAAAGAAGAAGAAGACCCGAGCAAACCAAATGCGCACAAGAGGAGCAAGATCTAACGGCTACTATTTGAAAACAGAGAGTTAATCAAACGGCTATGAAGACGCAGAAATTGGCGGGAAATGGCGGCAACGGCTAGTTGGAAGAGATCGATCGATTTTTAGGGTTTCAGTCTCGGAGATGAAAGGACGAAGCAGAGCGAAACCCTAACTCAAAAATGGGGACTCTCTGAAGAGGATAAAAAAAGAGGGATCGTTCGGGTTTTCCAAGAATAGGCACTTTATTACCAAATACTATTATTATTAATTTTTGTTATTCTTTTTAATTTTAATGTCTTTTTTTCTATAATTAATTTACATAATAAATTCTCGTTTACTTGTTTCGGACAATTTTGGCCTTTTTCCTTTTTTGTTTTGTACTTTTGTAACTAAAGTTGTTGTTAAAGTTAAAAGGTTCACGGTTTGGATGCTTTGGAAGGAGGGAAAGGGCAACTGTCTGTCTTTGTCATTAATGGACTTGTCTTACTCATTTTAAATTAATTTTAAAAAGAAAAATAAGAAAATTTATTGAGAAAAAAAGAAAAAGAAATACATTTTCATTTTCTCTGTTATTTTTATTTTATATTAAATAAATATATAGTTATATTATTACAATATAAATTTTTAGAGATATGTATAATAATTTTTAAATTATATTATTAAAGATTATTTAACTTATTAATTACTCTAAATTAAGATAAGAAACTTGACTTAAATACCATCTTTTAAAAATCAAGCTAAAAATTAAACCGATAAGATAAAAATTATGTTTAGGGATGTCAATGGATCAGGCCTGGTCAAGGCCGGATCGACCTGTGGCTTGAATTATGGCTCGCGTCATTTGTTTTTTTAAGAAAAAATTTACAGAACGACGTCGTTCTGAAAGTAACAGCCGACCCGTGACCTAGCTAGGCCAATCATGTTTGACCCATGCCCCGCCCGTGACTCGATCAGCCCAAGACAAAAGAGGGCCGAGCTGGGTTTGAAATTCCTAATTATGTTTGGGGCTTAGCCCAACTTGAGTTTGAGCACGATTGAATTTAATTGGCTTGAAGCTCCGAAAAATTTAGATTTGACTCGATTATTTTATTTTTTTAATTTAAAATTTGAGAAATGACATCTTCTTTTCCAAAATGATATTATTTTTTAAAAAATTTTAAACTTTAAGTCATACTAGATCAGACAGCTCAATATCAAACCTAACTTAAAGCCTAATCAAACCGAACTGAGCTCAAACTCATTATTAATTACCAAGTCTATCGGCGTTTACAATGGTGTTCCTGTGCAATATATTATCATTACCCCAACTCATTTTCTGTATCTCACCACAAATCTCAAATTTAACGATGACAATGAGTTGGATTAAGTTAGAATTAACTTTTTTTAAAGGTTCGAATTTAGTGTAATCGTGCTCGACTAACTCAAAATTCGACCAAATCAAGACTAAACTAACATCAATTTACTTGAGTTGATTAAGATTATTCGAGCCTAACCAAGTCAAACTCTTAAGATCAAACTCAAATCAAAGTTAATTAACTTGAATCCGACTTGTTAATTTTGTAAATTGAATTGAATCTGTTTTTACCGTCTCTATTCATCTCGACAACCCTCGCGAATTTAAAAAAAAAAAACGTGATTCAAACTGTTCAAGTCTAACTAAGTCAAACCCTTAAGATTAAGCTCAAATCAAAAATTAATAATTTAAATCTAGAAAATTTTAGACTGGAATGGGTTAGTTTTACCACTCAACATGTTTAAAAAGGGAATAAAACACTAGAACTAGATCTTGTTTCTCATCGTGTATAGATCACAAAACTATAAACTTCAGCACCATAAAGAACAAGCTGTCTTCGGCTTTATATACAAAAGACTCTGAATCCATACAAGTCCAACCTGCAATGAACCAAAAGTTTAGATTTTCTGATTTTGAACTCGTTCTTCTGTTTTGTGCATCATGTAAATGTTTGTCTGTTTTAGTATTCTGAATCTTGGAAGATTCTCTTGTTTTAGATGGAATTAGTTGTTTGGATCCCGAAGAGAGTCTTGCGTAAACTTGGAAAATTAAGTTCTATTCAGTCAGTCTTACCCGAAGTCAACATATCAAGTTTAGGATACTTGGACTCTAGATCGGGATAAGTATAAAGGCTTGTTTGGTTGAATGTTAATTAATTGAATGGAATGGAACGAAACGGAATAGTTTATAATGGAATGGAAAGTAATATAGTGAAAAGTTGTTTGGGAGGGTTGAAAGGATTTACGTTAGTAAAATGATGTTTAAAAAATGTATGAAATGGAATGGAATGTATAATAAATGACGATTATATCCCTGATATTAAAATAATTATTGCAAGAGGTTTAACACTATAATTTTAAAACAAAAATTATGTCCAATTAAAAAATCACGGTACCCTGACAACTAACTTTTTATAAATTTTTTATTTTAAAATAATAAAACTTTAATTATTTTATTATTAATTATATACAATTTATTATTAATTATATAAAAAATAATATTATTAATTATTTAATAAATGACTAATCCATCTCTAACTTAATTATATCGTAGATTGTACACCAACTCTTAGCAAAAAGTACAAACTGTGACAACTAAAATGTTAAAACAATAGCTACGACTCAACCTTGGGGTCTTTCCTAAAAAAAATTGGACATAAAAAATAAGGTTACAGTTGGAGTTCATCTGGAGACCAAGAAATGAAAGCAAACGAGCAAACTGTTTAGAAAGTGAGCCATAGAGAAAGAGGCGATGGAGGTGTGTTGTGAGCTATGAGGAAGAGACGTTCATGAGTTAGTGCTAAGTGTGTGGTGGCTAGTGACAACAACACGTGAAGGACAGTCACCAGAGAGGAGAGTTGGAGACAATGAAAGAGGAAGAAATGAAAAATGTAAGGTTAGAAGAAATAATTGGTACTAAGAAAAATAATTGAGGGTATATTAGGTAGTACGTATTTATTAGTTTAAGTTCCTTCCTAAACTTCCCGTATCGAAGGTTTCTTATTTTCACTGTTTAAGATGGAATAAAACGTAACATAAAATCTTTCGCTTCCAACTTATTCCGTTCCATTTCATTATGAAACTCTCAATCAAACGATAGAAATGTTTTACGTTCCATTACTAACTCTTCAACTAAACAAGGCCTAAGAGTCTACCAAAACTCTGTTCAAACCACGAAAACTCTCTCTCCAAAACAATATGTTTCGATTTAACTTCTTAAAATGACGTCATTTTGATCTTTAAGTTTAAGAAAATCATAATTTAACATCTTAAAATGACATACGTGATTTACAAATAATCACGTGTATTTGATAATTTAAAAAGCAAATGTTGTCTAAAAGCAAAGAACAAAACTATAAACAGAAGCCAAAGCTGTTATTTGACATAAGAATATGCAATATAAGAAATCAAGCATCAAGTCTCCATTTGTGCTTGGGGCAGATAAGGATATACTAATAACAAATGTGATAACAAAATATGAACCTAAACCCCTCCTCTCACAATAAATAAATAAATTAATAAACCAACATCTGATTCTCCATTCCAATTGATGGATAGTCACTGCTGAGTTGAAGAAGCTATCAATCATTTTCATGTTCACCACTCTGCCGTAAGAGCTTTCTGGTGGTTGTACTACCGATATCGGATCCTCTGCCTGCTGTTGCTTTATTTGTTCTGTTGCTCTGGAAGTTCAAACATGTTTTGTTGGGTGGATTGCATTTGCTGCAACTGGAACAGTTGGTGGTTGATTGGAAACTGGGCATCGCCGCTCATCTCTGCAGCATCGACTCTCAACCGACGCACCTCAGCTATCAATGCTTCGTTTAAAGCTGCCACATTCAGGATTCCAATCTCCTCAAGTCAATGGAATTCAAGATAACAAGACTATACTGTATCTATAACACAATGGATATCTCATAGAAGTGACTCAGAAAAGCTTGTAAACTATAACTCTATGCACACGATTGTATAATTTTTTGTCGAATTGAACTCAAGGATCTCGTGAAAACAATCATAGGCCGGAATGTGCATAAAAAAAATATTAAGAAGCTTCAGGTAAATCATTGTGAACACTTCTCCAAGAACACGATCTAAGAAGTGCATAATACTTCTGTCATTCTCAATCTTTATTTCCTTTCAACCAGAGAAGAGAAGGTTTGTCATGCCCGGAATATCAGCACTGGCTTGGTTGTATAAACAACTAGTGCCTAGAAGCAAACGCAAGGCAGCTAAAGCCAAGCCAGTAGGTCATCAGAATCAGACCGAAACCAGCATAGGAGAATTCAAGAAAGAATGTGATTAAGTACAATTATAAGGGGAAAGATGTAGGAATCTTATACTTGCCACTTAAATGTGATGCATCTACGAAAAGAATCTTGGATGTAACCTTGAAGAAGAATTGTGAAAAGTCATATCATAGCATGTACATTTCTTTCCTTGATCTCTATTCATGGCTTTGGATGTACGTGAAGAAATTTTGTTACAAGTTGAGAAGTGTTGAAGCTCCCAAAAGCAGAAAAGGAAGCAAAGAACATACCGTCTTTAAGTTGACCTTGTTGTTCCAATGCCTGAAGACGGAATTTCAACTCATTGTTTTGGCTTGTAAGACTTGCAGAATCTCTCTGGACACAAGCGAGATCGGATTTATCAACATATCAAACAAACTAAATAATGTAAATAAATTGTTATGAGGGAAAATGTAAGAAATTGACGGCTCACCTGTAAGATTGTAGCCTGAGCAGACAATGTGGTTACTTCTGTCTGCAGGGTTTGCACCTTTTGCTCTAACTCTGAAATATACCTCAATTTCCTCTCTTTCGAACGAGCAGCTGACAGACGATTTGCTAAAATCCTGCAATGAACAACTTAGAATTTAGTGCATTTCTTTGGAGGGTGTACAAACTCATTTTCATATTGATCAACCAATAAAGGTAAATGAGATGCAATACCTTTTAACACGTTTTGGGTCAGACATAGCAATTTCAGCAAGTTTCTCATTAGCCGCGATCTTTTTCAGCTCCAATTCATTGAAATCACCATTTCCAAACTCTAAGTTGAATTTAATCAAGTTCACATCCATTGAATTCTTATGCAAGCGTTGACCCACTTGTGTTCCCATGGGAAAGGGCTTTGGAGGCTCATCATCCAACTGCAAATTTTCCATGTAGCTGTCCATCGACATACTTCTACGATGCTGTGTAGCCATTCCAATGACCTCATTTGCAGTCCTCTTAAGTCCTTCGTTCTTATCAACCAAACTTGTCCCGTGAATGTTGTTTATAAGTCCTTTTGCTTGGCTTTCCACCTCATTGTCGCTGTTTTCAGTGTCATTCGTCTTTGTGCCACTGACCTTGCTATCAAGATCCTTATCCTCAGTACCAGACGAGTTCCATGTATCAATGCTGTCCAAATTCATATACTCATTTATCAAGTCATCCACAACAATTCCTTCAGATCTCCTATCACTTATCCCCTCTATATTTCCACTCCCATTTCTCATCCACCCAGATTCCCTTCTCATCAACTCCATCTTAGAATCTTCCATTCCAAAGCCCTTATTACCAATAGGTATCAGCTGGGGTGATGATTGAATCATGACAGAGAATCCCAATGGAACACTATCACTCATGGATCGTCTGTGTCCTCTGCGTGGGGGCAAACTCTCATTAGCCCGTGACATATTACCTCCGGTAGCAGGAGAAGGAATTGAGAACCCCTGAGAACTACCAGGCCTATCCTCCATTGGCACATTGGTCATACCAGGGCCAGTCTGCTGATTGGATAAATATTGTGCCTGAGCCACAGGGCTGGAAGGAGGCAAACCATTAGGAGAAAAGGTTGCTGGTTGAGACAAGGACCACGAATGAGATGGTCCACGGTTCAAATTCTGGGAGCCTAGCTGTTGAGACACCGACTTTGAACCCGTCATTTGAGGACTATTATGGTGCGAGGGAGGCAAACCGATTCTCTTATTATTATTATGATTATCAGGACCAAAATTTGGTTTCCCCGTTGAAGATTGATGAACACCAAACGTCGACTGAAACATCTGCACACCACTTTCACTAACACCACCCTCCATTCTTCACCAATCTAATTACCAATCTAATGCATCAAACAGACTCCAAAACTCAACGAACCAACCTCCAACTTTCACTGATTCTGAGTTCAAACCAAACCATATACACAAATTCCAAGAAAAGTACCCATTAAAAATGTAAAAACAAAAAAGAAACAAAGAACATAAAGTTCAGTTTACAGCATCAAGAGGAGTGAATCGGCGTACCTGGTCGAGACCCAAATCCCGAATCTTGGAGTCGAGTAAGAGCAGCAAAGAACGAGTCCTTTTCAACAATGTCTGAAACCGAAAAATGGGCAACAAGCGACTAACCAAGTAAGGTCAATCCTAACAAGGAAACAGAAGATTCTGTTGCCAACTATGTCGATAATAATCACACACACACACACACACGCAATACGGCTCTCTTCACAAAGCTTTCCCAACTCATTGAAATTATCGACAAGAAGGTTTCCAGCTTCTTCGCGAGTTGTTCTTTAGCTTACTTTGTTTGTACACTGAGGTTTTGGTCAGCCCGGGTCGTGTCTTTAGCTTGCGTGAAAGGCGCGTGACCAACGCGGTTTCGTTAAATCATCTTCCTTCATCTCCGCTCGAGACCTTTTTTTAAAGAAAATCTTTGTCCAAATGCTATGTTCCCACAGGCGCGTTAGCTGCACGCGCGGGAGAGGTTGAATCTGGGGATAAGGTTATTGACCGTCCTTAATGCTTTAACATGGATATATATATATATACGATATTGACAAATGGCGCACCTAACGGTCTTTGTATTTATAACGGTAAGTGGTTTTCTTTTTTTTGAAAATTGTGAGTTAGGGTACAACGCGAGAACTTTTCAGGAGGTCACCTATATTAATACCACTCTCGTTCAAATATATTAAATTTCGGAATTTTGATAAAATCCAGTATATTAGTGCTAATATGATCATACCCATTAGTGCTAATTAGTGTTAAATATAAACATAAGATTTGATTTTTTTTCCAATGTCTTAAAATCGAAAGTTAAACAAGTAAGATAGAATTTTTAATGTTTAAAAGTTTTAATCAGTATTAAATATTAAAGATTGAATAAATTAAATTTTTTGAAATATAATTAAAAATATTATCGCTATCTATCTAATAATTTAAAATTTAATTAAAAATAATTATCAAGTGAAATTAACTAATTTATTTTAATATATAAGAAATTATTAATTAATAAAAAGTTACTGATTAATTAATAAATTGATCAATTTTTAATAATAAAAGTTATTAAAATAAATCAAACCGAAAAATTAAAAACTGAATTGAAAAGTTGAATTGTTCAAAATTTTTCGATATAATCAACAAAATCGGTTGGATTTTTTAATCATTAATCTTTTTTAGCTTAATTAGACTAATCTTTAAGTTGATTATTTATTTTAACTTTATATTTTAAAAATTAATGAATTAAAAAATTAGATTCTCTTATAATTTAATTAATTTTATTTAAAATTTTTCTTTTAAAAATTATCCAAATACTCTTCATCATTCTAAATTTTTAAAACCATTCTTTTAAACTTATATTAAAAATCATGACAAAATTAATAATTATAAGAAGTTTAAATTTTTTGAATATTGTTAGTTTTCTTAAAATTATTTAAAGAATTATGTATTGCTTACCCTAAAATTATTACAATAATAATAACAACGACGACGACGACGACAATAGTTAGTGTAAATCCCGCTAACACACAAGATTTAGAAAGGTTCAGTAATATGCAGCCTTACCCATAACTAATAAAGAGATTGTCTCCAAATGACCTACAAGAAAATAAAATAAATAAAAAACTTAATAAATAAATTATGAAATAAGTAATAAACTAAATAATACGAAAAACCCAATAAAATTATTATTTATCTCTTTGTAGAATTTTTATTATTATATAAGTTTGTTCATTTTTTATTTATTTATAAGTCTAAAAAACATTATATTATAATTTAAAATTCTAAATATTATATTATTAGAAATAGGTAAAAATTAATATAATAACTAAAAGTAAATCACAAAGAATAAAAGTATATTTAACCCTTTTTTTATATAAGATACAATAATTACTAGATAATATTTGTTTAACTTTCAACCTATTTTTTCTAGTGTTATGTTTAGTTTAATAATAATTTTTATTTAATATGAATAAAAATATTAGAATATCTTTTTAAAAATTTTTAATATGTTTTATTATTTATTAAGTTGATAATAATTATGATGTATTTTATCATATATGGCTTATTTGTTGAATGAACTAAATATTAAAAATAATTAATAACAAATGCATGAATAAAACTTATAATTTCTTTTTTGTCAAATATAATGTCCATTGTCTTTATACTTAATTTTGTAAAATATAATGTCCATTTTCAAGCCTAATAGTAGACAGGTTGCAATGGGCCGGACCGGGCTACTCCTAGGCTGGCAGGCAAACCCTTGCTTGTTGGGGCTCAAGGTAACGGGCCCGAGTCCGAGTCTGATCATCTCAAATGCAGTTCGACCCTGGCTAAATTTTTTTAATTAAAAATGTAAAATAACATCGTTTTGTTTAGAAGAGTCGGTTCTCAGGCAAAGTCTGACTCGGGTAAAGTCCGAACCCCAACTCGAGGCCTGATCGGGCCTAGTTGCCATCCCTAGTTAATAGAATATTATTGGGGTCGTATAATGGTAAAATAAAATTTCTTTCTTCTCTTTGTTTAGTGAGTTTTAAGGATTATGTGACAAGTAATTTCATGTTATTAGTTTGATATTATTTGAGAATCATATATTTGGGTTTTTTTTTCAAATATTTACTTAAGTAATTTTCAAAAAGATAATTATTAATATACCTTAATAGATTTTATGTGGACATTAACAACAAAATAAAAGGACTTATAAAGGCACAATGAAGATTAATATCAGTATCAGTGGAAATTAGAAAAAAAGAAAAGAGCAAAATGTTAAAAAAATTTATGCATTTGATGACAGATTACAGGAACTAAGACAACACTTGCAGTCAAGAACTTCAACACTCTTAGAGGAAAGACCCTTTACAATTAACTAGAGTTATATGGATAAAATTAACCCAAGAGTATTACCCCCATTTTCCTAATCCAACTTGACAACAACATGACAACGACGACGACGACTTTTTTCCGAGAACATGTGGTCGGTGTCACCTACCTGATAACCTCCAAAGCAGCAAACTACAGATCATTATTTGAGAATAATAAGAATTGAAGATACATACTGCATGCCTAAAGACTACATGCTGCGTTTTCAGTCTTTCTAGTCTTCCAATTCAATCATCTATTTGATTGTGATGTAGCGGTTAGTTCCGTGCTTCGCCCAGTGCTCCTTGAGATCAACCGGATGCGACAAATCATGGCCTTCAGCTGCAAGCCGGCTAAGAAGTTTGCTGAAAGCACTTCCGCTCATCTTTCGTCCACCTACACGGGCGTGCCGCTTGTTCGGCACCGCAGGAAGTGGATACATGGACAAGGTGGTTGTGCAGCATGAAGATTGCCACCCACCATTTCCCCATTTGTAGCACTGCCTAAAGACCCCTGTGCAAGAGCATACTGGCGCCGCCATGGTTGACTCATCATATGCAATCTGGTTCAACCCCAGTTCTTGACCTTTCCAATCGGATTTAGACGCGACCGACTGCTTGTTAAGGTCATCCCTTCCACCACTCGAATTGTGCCCATTTTTCCACTCATGAGACTTGTTAAACATGATATTGTCGAGATCTTCGTCTTCCTTCTTAACCTTTTGCGGAGATTTTGAAGCTTTCTTATTGGCTGGTAAGATCTTAGCATCCTTTGATCGTTTACCCTGGCGTGACTTTGCAGCATCAGAAGCAACAGGCACCATTGGAATGTCGTCCCTCATCTGCATTTCTCTGTTACCATACTGAGCTTCATTCATATGGGGCATATGATTTGCACTCTGCTGTTGATGGTGCACATGCTTCACTCCACGTGAGATTTGACATCCTGGTGGGCAAGAAGACATATTACCACTGGCTATGGAATTCCCTCGATATTGAAGAGTTGCAATAGCATTATCTCGCTCCATTATGGCATTGTTACGCTCAGCAATAGCTGAGTCTCGCTGGAGGAATGCCATGTCTCGTTCTGCTATAGCTGCCTTCTTTTCTGAAAGAGCCAAATTCCGCTCATGCATGGCAGCATCTCTTTCGGCCATGATGGCCATAATTTGTTTCATTGAAGGCTGAGGTTGCATTAACCACTGCAATATTAATCGAAAAAATGAATTGTAATCAGAAAGAGTGCTTTCAAGGAGAGATCACAAAATGACGTAATAGACGAACACAGAGCACCTAACTCATATCATAATTCTTAAATTTTTATTATTTTAGGAAGTTGTTTCCAAATACCTGGCCCTGAGCTGTTTTATATTGTTCTGCTTTGAGCCTTCCATTTTCGCGGTGTCCACCATCATCCATTTGACTCCACAGGAGGCAACAATAGCAAATAAGAGAACTCTGGAATGAGCATAAGCTCAGTCAATTGAGCATTAAACAATTACAAAATGCAAATTGGTGAAAAGTTATACACAAATTGCCTGCAGGCCATTTTGTTGAGGAAAATGGAACAACTGAAAGGAAAAGAATAGCAAATAAGAGAACTCTGGAACGAGCATAAGCTCAGTCAATTGAGCATTAAAAAAATCACAAAATGCAACTTGGTGAAAAGTTATACACAAATTGCCTGTAGGCCATTTTGTTGAGGAAAATGGAACAACTAAAAGGAAAAGAGAAGTTCTATTAAATAACATTAGGCATTCAATTATGATCAAAACCTGTTCTCTTATAAAAATTTAAGTTGATAGGACAAATTATGTACCTAAGATTAACATTTGAAAAAACATACACAAAGCAATGTCTTTTTACACATTTGCATATGCGTAGGGAAAGACAAGTGTCTTAAATGGCAGATCAACTGGAAGGGAACTGGCTATGTAATACATATATATAGCATATACACAAGCAGGAAGGTCGTGCAACCACAGGAATTATTGTAATAAGAAACAGGCAACTAGTGCTTCTGAAGAAATAAAAGCACTTAATAAGAATACAAGCATTATAAACTAGTAAAGATGAGAATGTGAATCCACAAAACCACATCAACGATCACCAAACTCATTTATGCATTACCCATTATGTAGTCACAATTCAAGAATTCTTAAATGGGTAACAACAAAATCTGGTAAACAAGAAGAATGGGAATGTACTTATATACAGCACAAAACCAGGCGGAGGCAGTATCAAAACAGACAAAATAGGTGATTATTAGATTTTTCTTTGTGCAAGGAAAAAAGAGGTGGAAGAATTAGTATAACTCCCACTATTTCAGATAACAAAGTTGCATTATAAATAGTCAAGCCCAGTCACAACCATCTTTTACTTTAGATCAATCAATCATTTTCTTTATAACACACACGTGCTTTAAAGGGTTAATGAAGTTGTTCAGTATCTAATAGTGATCGATTCTCTTAGAATATGATCTAACTCATAGCAGGAAATAGCCATCCCCGTTACATAGAGGCCTGAATTCCCCAAGAATTTAATCCTACATTAGGCTTTCTACTAACAGAGTTCAGTTAGTCTAAATTCTTTTGGCATTGCATCGAACAAATGAGTTTCCACCACTAAATTTGAACAAGTAGTATAAGTGACGAATTATATGGAGGTCAACTAAATGGAGTCAGTCATAGTGATCCTGCTACTGAAATATGTTAGACGAGCTCAATTCAGCGAAAATCATGAATTAGAGCATGAAGTCGTATATACAGGTAGCAAACCATATCAAGGACACTAAGTACAAAGGTCAGAGTCTCTGCAGAATCACCAGCCAAAGGCAGCATCCAAATTTACAATTCGAGCACAGGCATTACTAAAACTATCCATTTCATTACTATAACATGAATAAAATGGATTCAACCACAAGAAGGTCACAGTCACAATTCTTCATACATTTCTAACACCATTTTCCCAAGCTATTGCTAAATTGAGCTAGATTAGTAGCCAAAACTTCACCACGGAACTTATTTTACAAAAGAACAAGTCACTGAGCACAAATAAGTTATCAAAAGTCTCAATTACCTCGATATACTTAGAACAGAAGCAAAACTCCCAGCAATCAAAGTAACAGTAGAAATAATCCCATGTTACTAAATGAAGCCAAAACGTAGAGACATCCAATCCTTAGCTAAAATCTATAACACTAAACACCCAAAACCCATCTATCTATCAACCACAAAACACTCAAAGCCCTAAGAATGAACACCTACCAAGCCCAAGAAAGCAAGAGTACACCCCATTATCACAAATAGAAACCAAAACAAGCTGCAGCAGCTGTAAATTGAACTTAACCCACTCAAACACCAAGAAAATCCAAGAACATTAGTCACTTCTATGACTAGTACATAGAGACTACAACATCAATAACGATCGCATAGCTAAAACAACACAACACAACAACAGTTGAAAGCTTAATGGGTATGTTAGAAAATGAAGCTTACAGCTAAAACCGAAGAAAAGGGAGAGACATTGGAAGCCCAAATCGAAGAACAAGAGGTGAAATCTGTTAGAAGGTAACAAACTGTAAAAGAAGAAGAGGCGGAGGAAGAAGAATAAGAGAGACAAAGAAATGTAGTTTACTTTTTTCTTTTCCTCAAATGGATGAGAAGAACCGGCATGAGGTTTTTACCTGTCTGTCTTGTCTTAATGAAATTTCCATTATTATTATTATTATTGTTTCATTTCCTTGTATTTGCATAATTTAAATGAACCGCGACAAAAATTTAATGTAAAAACAAGGTTGACAATTAGAGAGGGATACAGGCCAGGCTCAAGCCCAGGTCCGACACGTTAAATCTTCTGTTTCAGTTATTTTGTTCCAATCTTGTTTTATTAAATTTCATCTATACATTTATGTTAGGTTCACGTAAATGTGTGGATGAGATTTAAGAGATCTAATAATTATAAGAAAAATATTATTTTTATTTTTAATTAAAAATAATAAAATAAAGTCAAATTTGGCCAAGTTGAGCTCGGGATTGTCTACCTTGAGCCTAAGTGGGCTCGAGCCCAACCGAGGCATTACAATCCTTGAAAATGGATCGATCCTTTGGCCACTTATATGCTAATCACGTCAAATTATTATTAATAAGTCATATATTTTCTCTTAGTTAAAAAAAACTTCATAATCTTTAAAATTAAAGATAAAATTATTTCCAATTTTTTTGTTCTTTTAAATAATTACTTTTCTAAGACATTGGCTTAAAAAAAACGATAAAACACATACAATATAAACATTAAATATGGACTAATCAAATATTATTAACGTGATAACTTAAATTAACTCTTAATCACAGGCCTAAATTAATTAAATTATATTTACGTTTAATAATTTAAATAATTATAATAAATTATTAATTTGAATAAATTTTAATTAGTTAAGTTCAAAATCAAGAGTTTTATTAAATTATTCAACAAAAAATTGAATTATCTTCCTTTGTCTAACTTGATATGACATTTCATTAAAAGATTTTGGGTTGGGCCGGTACTAGCTCGACTGCGTATGCTAAGGCCCAATGAGAAATGAAGAGTGAAGATGGAATGTAATAGCCTTCAGAAGAACAAAACATAATACATAACAAAACAATTCAATAGAAGATTCGCTGATATGCCAAGACTGAGAAAGTTTAATAGTATGAAACCTTAGTTCTGATTTGTAGAGAGATCGACTCCGATAATAACAGCAACTCAAATCCTTATAAGCTCAACAAAAAAGCCCCAAATGTACAATTATCACAGAGAATCATTATATCAAACACTTGGACTTCGTTACAGAGGTTATGGCTCAACCACGTTATTAATAAACGCTCGCCTTAGGCTCCACACTTGATTTGGTAAGTACGATCACACCAATTACGATGAACAACGCACCTGCAAACCACTGTTCAACTCGAACACACACACACACCAATGTCTTAATCTCATAATTTGAGAAAACAAACCATAACCTCAAGAAAGTACGGTGAATCCATTGAGCTTTACCTTCGGAGACAATGTCTCCTGGAACAAGAAGAACCCAGCGAGACCAGAAGATATGAAATTAGTAGCGAAGTTGGTTACTGTAGCTTGAAGAGATGAAAGAGCCTTCAAGCTGTTAACGTAACACCCCCACATCGTCACATTACACAACACGACCAGTCCATATCTAACCAACTGTAATCGGGAAAAACAATACGCCAATCTCCGATCAATCCCATGGTTAACACAAACTATAAAAACCCAGATGAAGCTATGGTGTATTGAAGATTATGGAGTTAAATTGATTTAATCAACCATAGCTTTTCATTTACATTTGGAAGGTTGTTAATTGATGTAAGGGTAATTTACCTGAAATGTAAAGAACTTCGCAGCAATGGCCGCGAGAGCGGCGTTGGATCCGGCGGCTATTGCCCATGCGTAGCCTCTTCTCTCGTTACACTCCATCGGCGGCGGCGGCGGTGGCGATCAAGAGATTGTGGGATAACTTCGTTCGTCAGACGACGGCGTTTTCTTATTGTAGTTTTTGTTGACTAGAGGCACGTTAACGACCGTAGATTCGTTGGAGGTTACTGAATGTCAGCCGTTGATGCAAAGTGATGACTCAGTGCGATCCTCACTAGGCAGACCAATAAGACGGTCAGCACGGATCTAGGAATGACAATGCGCTGGGCAGGGGTCAGGCTGGCCTCGGCTCGGCCTGGTCTGATCCGACGTTTAGTTATAGTGGCCAATGGCTCAGTAGATTGGGATGGGCCGGCTCGTTATTTATTTTTTTAAGTAAAAAAATTTCAAAACGACGTTGTTTTGTTTAAAACGACATCATTTTGAAAAATATAGGCGGGTCATTTTTGTCATCCTTACACGAATCAAGGGTAAGCCCCGTGATGACGACTTCAGTCTCGAGCCACCTATAGCTTGAACCTAGCTTGAAATTTTAATATCTTAAAATGAGATCAGATTTTCTGTACCGGTTATGATGTTCTTATCATGTTTTATTAAATCTCATCCATACATTTATACAAGCCTCACATAAATATACGAACGAGATTTAATAGAACAGAATTTAAACATAATAAGTGAAACAGATGATTTGATGGGTCTTTAAATACGGTTCAAAGGTCATGTTAATTGTGTCCGAAGAATGGTCGAACAAACTAAGCGTGTTCAAAAGCAAACCAATCTCTCATGCTTGATGCTTGGTTGGAGGTAACATTTTTTAATAAAATGTAATTGAATAAAATATAAATAGATATAATATTAAAAAATTATTATTTAGGAGGGATGGAAAGGTTCATAATGTAATATAGTGAAATGTTGTTTAGATGAAAGAATTATAATATAATATAGTATAAATTTGTCTATTATTTTACATTCCATTTTAAAATTCTCTAAATAAGAGGTTTTTTATTCTTAATGTTAAGGATGAAATAAGATGTAATATAAAATTTTTCTCTTCCATGTCATTTTATTCTACTTCATTATAAACTCTCACGGCAAGTAACAGAATAACATTCTATTTCATTCCATTCTATTGGTAAACTTTCGGTCAAACATAACCTTAATAGAAGTTTTGTTCAAAAACATCGTATGATAACTTCCAAAAACATAATTTGTTTGGTTGTTTTTTTTAATTTTAAAATATATATTAATCAGATGCAATTGAGTTCAATCGAACTGCCTTCACCATAAAATTTCAGTTGGCCCAGTGCCATTACTAATGCCTTAATGAATCGTTCAAACCGAACTGACTTCTTAATCCTTTTAAACATGACTTATCAATTTCGGGTCAGACTAAATAGGGTCCAAT
>JAOTAY010000006.1:1563528-1592929 GCA_025629805.1 Erythroxylum baracoense
CCACCGTTTTGCTTGATTACTTTGACGTTTCAATGCGTCCTTTGTACTAGAAGCACAACTAGCATGCAATGATGAATTAAATTGTCCTTCAACTTTGAGATGAGGATAATAATTCTTTTTTTTCTAATGTACATAACATTTTTTTATATCATTACAAAGAGACTCTTTATCTTACTAGAACCTATGACCTTGTAATCACAAATGAGCAAATTTTCTAGTTGTTGGTTTACCATCGATACATAAATGTGGAAAATAATATGTGAATTTTTAAAATAATTATACTCATTTTAAACATTATTTTATAATTATAGTTAATAAAAAATATTTTAGAGTATTAAAATTTTAAGAAATAACGTTTTATTAGAAATCGCTCAAATTATTTTATTATAAATTATCATATATATGACTATTGTAATTTGATTTAAAAAGTTCTTTATTAAATTTTTAATATTACAAATATAAATTTAATTTTTAAAATGTCTATAGTTATAAAAATTTTTAAAATTTTAAATATTTAGAAAATTATAATATATATGTTTATTTTTAGTAATAATAATAAAATAAAAGTAGAAGAGAAAAAAGGCCAAGTGGTTGCTTGTTTTGGAAGAAAGTTGACAAGAGAAGTTGCCAAGTTGGAATATTGAAAAATGTTGCAAGAAATAATACCTAATATTGAATAAAGAGCTTAATGTCACAAACTAAGACTGAAAACAAATGTAACCAAGGAAAAAAAAATCCAACTGTAAGTATAATTAAAGAAGCGACCAAAATATAGGTGATAAAAAAGTAAGAATTAGATACTCAAATAGTCGAAATTTTCAATTCTAGCCCTCGTTAGTATTTCTGTTAACATTGCTGATGTAACTTATCAAATAAAATAGAAAATTTAAATACGCATACATATCAGACTTAATTAATTTTAATTAAACTACGTGACTTTAGGACTGAAATTCCTAAATCAAGCTAAGTTGTGTTGATGCGAGATGACAACAACATAGTTTCTAACAATCTGATTGAAATCTCAATTTGTCACTTTAGATCTTCTTTTTTTTCTGTGCGATAATGAAATACTTTAAAGTTTTCAATTTCAATTACAAAAATTTAGGCCGCGAGTCTGATTTAAGGATTTCAATCCCAAAATAACGAAATTTAGTTAAACTTAACTAAGTACGACGTGTATAAATGTTTAAGATTTTTGTCTTATGTGGCAAGTCATGCTAATAAGTTAATTGAAAATACTAACTTATCAATTAATTTTGTCAGTCATTCTCATTATTTTTAGTGACTTGAATCGTAATATAAGTTAATCTATGATTCTATCTTTGTTAACGTGTATATAAATTTTTAATAAATTATTTGTTATTTTAAGAATAACAAAATTTAGTTTATTAAATATATTACTTATTATATTTCACATATTTGATTATGTTATCAAAATTTAATATAAAATTTGAATTGTTGATTATATTTATAATTTCTAATATTTGATTGATATTTTTTAATTAATTTGAAAATTAAATAAAATTATAAATTTAAATATAAGAAAATAAATAGGGTAGTTTAATAAATGATGTGACATTATTTAAAAAATATGAATATTATGTCATCTTCATTTTGTTTTCCTACAATTATTAAATAGGAGGCTCTATCTTTGTGTTTGATGAACTAAGTACTTCGTCGTCTCAATGTCGTGTCGTGATGAGTTTCTTTCTTAAGCAACTCTTGACCAAGCTCATGAAATCCGACTTTTAAAACATAATCACAAGTGACTTCTCCAAGTT
This sequence comes from Erythroxylum baracoense, assembly GCA_025629805.1. NCBI lineage: Eukaryota > Viridiplantae > Streptophyta > Magnoliopsida > Malpighiales > Erythroxylaceae > Erythroxylum > Erythroxylum baracoense. The sequence continues at coordinate 1,565,310 of JAOTAY010000006.1, forward strand.
TTCTTAATTTTGTCTATTAAACGACCAAGTCATATGAAAATGTCGGCTAGAGCTGGGCCAAGAGGTCCAACCCTAGCGTGCGTACAAAAACTTTCCACTAAATGATGGGTACAATTAACTAATCAAATCGGTTTACGTTTTGTTATTTTTCTATTGAAGTTCGGTTCTCACAAGGACTAAGAGTTATTGGTTAGTCTTCAATGTTCAAGAATTTAATTTAGACACATCTTTGAAAACAAATGACGTGCGAAAGAAAAATTAGGTCTATATGACGATGGCTCACCTATGAATTAACGAGTTGAGTTAGAGACGGACCATCCTCCCGGAACCAACAAGGAATAATACATGAATGTTTACTTAGTTATTCATACGTCTTTGGAGTTGGTCTTTTAAGTCTGTTCGGTTGGGAATTTTATAATAAAATGAAATAGATCGTAATACATTTATATCATTTAGAATGAAGTTATATAATATAATGAAATGAAATACGATGGAAGTAAAAGGTTTCATGTTACGTTTCATTCTATTATAAACATTAAAAGTAAGAAACATCTAATTTTGGGAGTTTAAAATGGAAAGTAAACTAATAAATATATATTACCTAATATACCCCCAATAATTTTTAGTAATATCAATTATTTCTCCTTATCCTAATAACAACGAACACATTTCTATATATTTATTAGTTTTTTTTGTAATACCAATTATTTCTCCTTATCGTAATACTGATTATTTCTATATAAATATAAATAAATTATTTTTAAATATAAATAACATAGAATGGAATAAAATAAAATTTATTAAATAATTAATAATAAAATAATAAAATTTTTACTATTTTAAAATACAAAATATATAAAAAATTATTTGCCAAGCTTGTGAATAATTTTTAATATATTTTCTATTTTAAAATAATAAATATTTTATTATTAAAGTCACAATCGTGATTTTTTAATTAGACATATATTTTTTTTAAATCATAACGTTAAATCTCCTGCAACAACCATTTTAATGTAAGGGATATAATAGTCATTTATTATACATTACATTTCATTTCATCTATCTTCCAAACAACATTTCACTACATTACGTTACGAACCCTTCTTTCTCTCTCAAACAACTTTTCACTCTGTTACATTTCATTCCATTATAAATCATTCCGTTTCTATCCATTTCATTCTATTTCATTTCATTAATTAACATCCAACCAAACAGACTCTTATTGACACATACAATTTATAGAATGTTATATACATGTTTGAGAGTATCTAGTGATCAAAGGTTTGAATTGCATTTGATGATTTTTTAAAAATTTATATAATTTCTTATCATAAATAATGGTATTATATTATAATTTAATATTTTTTAAAACGATGTTAACATTATTTTAAACTATAATAAAGTTAAATTTTGTTAATTTTTAATAATTAATTTTATGCAACGGTATAATTAAAAAATATAAATATATTAAATATGCCGAGATTTTAAAAATCATATTAATAAAATTTGCATCCTATTTATTAGACAACTAATATTGTTTTTACAATTTTATAATTTTTATTTAAATATTTTGTAAAATGTTTGAAATGCCCAATGCACCTTTCACATTTATCTATTCTATTCTAATATGCAACATGAATTATTGTTGATATTAAAAATTAAATAAATTACAAACATACTATAATTTAAGACTTTAGTCTTTTTTGCTACATGAGATAACTTTAATCCATCTAATGGTGGAAGAATGAAGATAAAAACCAATATTTTAAAACCCGGATCAAAAGTTAAACTAATAAGATAAGATGTTTAAGGTTTAATTGATATTGGACCGTCAAAAAATCAACTAAAAATTAAAAAATTTGAAACGTGATTGAAAGAGATTGTTCTTACGTATCGAAAATTTTGAAGTTTAAATAAAAAAGATATTATTAAATGAAAATTAATTGATTTATAGAAACTTATTAATTTACGAAAATTAACTAATTAATTAACAAACTGATCGGTTTTTAACAACAAGAATTATTAGAGTTAATCGAATCAAAAAGTCAGACGATTCAAAATTTTTAAGGTTAAACCGACCGAACCGATTAGACCTTTTAGTCATTGACCAAAACTATAGGGGTTTTGATTGATATATCACTTCATTATTATCCCATTTTAACTAAAATTAAACTTAGAATATCAAAATTTTAGAAAGGTCACATCGTATAAATGACTAAAAAGCATCTTCTAATCATGCAATGAATAAATTTAATCAATACTAACAAATTTAAGCATATATTAATGTTTTAATAATAAAATTCTTAAGAACATACTCAATCCATGATTGTAACACTAATCCAAAGAACATAAAGATTTCTCTAGCACCAATTAAACCACCCACATGACACTACTAAGGTTGCTTGTTTAGGAATTCAGATGAAGTCTGGTTTCTTCTAAAAGGGTCATACGAGAGGAATTGAAATTAAGCAGAGTCTGTTAGTCCATCGTCATCAGCGTACTTTGATTGAATTGTATTATTGGAGAGCAATAGTCTTACTCTACAAGAATAAGCTTGGTAATGGGTGGGCGGATCAAAGGTCTAGCCAATGGTTTAAGAGACATTCAGAACTCAACTGGAGCTAGGATCGTGCTCAACGTGTTCAAAGCCCACTTAAATTATTTAAAACAACGTCGTTTTAAGTTAGTTTTTTTTAACGTTATTTTAATCTTTAATTTAACAAATTTAAAAATCAAAATGACTATGCTTTGGAAAATTAAACTAGTTGACATTATTTTAAGTAAAAAAAGTTGGCCAACTCTAAATTTAATCAACTTAAAATTTACCAATTAATGATGCATTTGGATCTGCGGTACGGTGAGGATATGTACTTATCCACCGCAGAAATCGATAAGTAAAAAGAAGGTTGCGATAAGAAAGTGCTTATGCGATAAAAATTATACTTTCCATTAATAACCTTCTAATAATTATTATTTTCCATTATACCCTCAACAATCAATTATTCTTATTTATAATTTGAATTTATATAACTGATAATATATTTTTTATGAAATATTTTATTTACTAAATTTATTTTTTTATTTTTTTATATTTTATTATTTTAATTTAATATTTTATTATTTATAATTTTAAATTTATATGACTAATAAAATATTTTTTATGAAATATTTTATTTACTAATTTTATTTTATTTATATTTATATTTTAATTTAATATTTTATTATTTATAATTCTAAATTTATATGACTAATAATATATTTTTTAATTATTTATACAACAATTAATAGTTTATTAAATCAATTACTTTTTAGTCATTTTATCTCATTTCAGCAACCACAATCGCACTTGCCAAATACCTATTTTCACGTTTCAGCAGTCACCAAAATAGCAATCCTAAATAGATAAGTATTTATTGAGAATACGTGCTTATCATTTCAGCATGTTGATTTCAGCAGGTTATCAACCGTCACCGCTCCCCAAACCAAACCTAAATTTGTCATTCCTATACATAAACTCAAAACTCAACGTACCCTAATGCACAAAGTTCTTCGCTTTGCGAGGGTCGATAAAGGGTTATTAATGTACTCAATATTCCCTTTACGTTTTTTACAAAGAGGATATTATTATGACTCGACCTCGTAATTTTCTGATCACAAAGAAATAATATTGTCAATTTTTATACATAAACTATAGGCATAAATCGGTGATTATAATATTTATTTTTTCAAAATAGGGTTGGCCAAAAGTTTTTTGTTTTGTGATTAAAAATTGCAAATTATTAAGTAACTTAAAGGAATGGTTTGTCGGTAATTAAGACTTCTCACTTAAATTTAAATTGTTTATTAGTCAATTATTTACTAAGAATGCATAAATTATGAATTATTATATTTAATTAAAAATTTATCCGAAAATAAATAATTTAAATTCTATCATTATCAAAAGGAAAAAAACAAAAAAGAGTACTTGCCAAATTGGGCTTTGAATAATAGCTTGGCGTGTGAGGCAAATTCAATTAGTTAATGGTTATAGTCACTTGCGTTTGCTCAATTTTGTAATTTAGCCAATGTGAACCGTTGGATCGAATCATTACCACATAAATAAGGAGAGATCTGATTTAATCATAAGCTTGTGTCCTGTCATTCTCTTAATCAGAGTATTGAGAAAGCTGGCATGATAAGCATTGATTTAATTATACGATACATTGCTTCACTTGCTTGGTCAAGTCTTGTTATAAATATTGGCACGCAAAGGCAATAATATATATATATAAATCAATTATTTAAATAAATTAATTCGACAATTCAACAAGTTTAAATCTATTGATAAGCTTAATTAATTATATAAATTAGTCAATCGAATCAATAAAATAAAATATAATAATAAAGCTCACTCGAATTAATTATTAAAGACCCAAACTCAATTTTCAATTCATTATGTTTAATACCTTAAGGTTCCAATTAGTCAAACTTTAGACTTTTAATTCATTATATACAATCAATCAAATCATTTATTTTAAATAAAATATTTAGTATACATAATAATTCATAAATTATATATTTAAAGTACATTATTAAATAAATTAATAATTATAAAAAAATTAATTTAAGTTTTTTTTGAAAGAGTAGTTTAAGTTAATTTGTTAATATTAGAAAGACAAGTTTTATGTTCATAACTATATGTTATGTTTGGTTGGACGTAAGGTTTTTAATGAAATGAAATAGTTTACAATGGAATGGAAAATAAATAGATGTTATTAAACATTACCTTTCTGTTAAGCTTTTCTTTTGGTTCGTAGTCTGTTATTTTTCCTTTTGTACAACTCGTTCATACATAGTCAAACAGAATTTGTTTAGTTAGAATTTGTTTAGATTTTCAGTTAGAATTTGTTTAGATTATATTCCATTTTGAGTTGTATATATAACGTCTTTCATTATTGAAGAACATGAGAGAGGGTATTCTTTTCTCATTTTTGATTCTTTTCTCTTTAGATGTAATATTAGAAAATTATTGTTTGAGAATGAAGGAAGAGTATATAATGTAATATAGTAAATGTTGTTTGCTTGAAGAGTTTACAATGTAATATAGTGTAAAGTTGATTATCATTTTACATTCCATCATAAACCTACCAAATTGGAAGTTTTTTATTTTTACTGTTTAGGATAAAATGAGATGTGATATGAAACCCTCATTTTTCACCTCATTCTATTTCATTATATTATAAATTCTCATCTCAAACGATAAAATAATATTACATTACATTCAATTCTATTAATAAACCCCAGATCAAACATAGCCTTAAAGAGATGATCTTGTCACTTGTAGGTGCCAAAAAATAACAAGCGTCTGGTAATATACAACTTTATTCTTTTTCAGTAGATAGGTTGTTGAAGGTTAATTTATTTGTAGTTAAATATTAACGAAAATTTTACGTCTTAATTTATTATATTTAATAAAAAAGAAAAAATGACATCTATTTTTATAACATTTAGAATATTTTAAATTCTTCTTATAACAACAAATTAACAATTATTATTTTAAATATATATTGAGTACACTTTTTAAAATATGTATTAATTCACAAAGCATGTGATAAGTCAATTGACAAATTCTGATTTTACCTTCTACATCACTAGTATTTTCCTAAGAAAAATAAGCAAAATAAAAAATTTAAAATAATTAGAGTTGAAACCCATTTGAATGAATAATGTTTCTTAAAACAAAATTTATTAATTAGCGTATAATTTTATATTGCATTATCTTTTATCGTGCATACTTAAGCTTGGCAATTAGATGAGAGTCTGACCTGACCCGAAGACAATAAATCAGAATTTTTTTGGCTGGGTTTTGAATGGAATTTGAACTTCTTTTTATGAAATTTATCGGATTTGGGCTAGGTTTAAGCTTTTTTCTTAAATTTCTTGATCCGAGCTTGACGAACAACCTAAGCCTAAGTCGACTCGACTTGAAGCTCAAAAGTTTTAAGAAAAACTACGTCGTTTGTCAAATTTTAAGTTAAAAATAATCAGGTCAAGCTTAAATTCAGACTATTTAAATCTAATCGAACTTGACCTCAAGCTTGACCGCGAACTTGATAGAGCTTTGAATCAAGCTTTGATTGGCTATTAATTTCAGTTAAGCTCAGGCTTGAACAAGCCCAACTCATTTCAATCCCTATACATAAATTATGAATGATTAAGAATAAATTACCTTTAGTTCGACCGTACCAATCACTCTGGTTTGTTGTTCAAGTTGACACCAAAATACGTGATTTTGTCTAATTAGTTTTGATTGATTGTTCCTTTTGAATCGAACTAGATCAACTCCTTATATTTGAACCAAACTCAAAACCTAAATAATTTAGATATGAAACGTTGGATTGAGCTAAATTGGGCCTAATTTGACATCCTAAATGTATGTTTTAGGATCACAACCAGAAAGCCGAACCCTTTTGTTAACTCTTCAATAATCAAAGTTGGGCTTTTGAGCTTTAGTCATTCTTGCAAATTACCCATTAGTACTAGAGTAAGACCTTTTTGTGTCAAATGTAATGTCAAGGCCCAAAAACAATACATGGGCTCTTTTTTTATATAAAAAAATTTAGTTAAGGATATAAAAAAAGGTCCGACTTAATTTTAACCTAGATTGACTGAGTTACAGGTGGGCTATAGCTTAGCCTGACCTTATCATTACTTCCAAAATGATGACGTTTTTAAAATTTTTTTAAAATATATGATAGCTTGGCCTATGGTTGAGTTAGGTCACAGGTCAACCTATCTCGGTCCGTCGAGCTACGGGTCACTACAAGTTGAGGTTTGGTTGAGTCGGGCCAGGAGCAACTCGGGGCTGACCCCACTCATTGATATCTCTATATTTGGTATCAATCCTTTGATGGTAATACCCCGAATAGGATCATCTTTTTTTTTTGGTCCGAGGTGAAGCTCAAGTTTAACTCGATCTACCTTGACTTGAGTTTTTAAAATTAAGAATAAAAAATGACAACATTTTTTACAAAAAGATGTCATTTTTTAAATTATTATAGGGCTTTGGGCTTAATCAGACTGGGATTGAACTCGGACCCAAATGTCATTTCTACTTTTAAGGTAATTATATGCGCATACGGTGATAAATTAAAAGAAAGAAAAACCAAATTAAGAAAGGATAAGTTACATAAAAAACTATACACCAAATATACTTTAACTATAATTGGGTTTTGAATTTTTGTGCCAAAAAAGTTATTATTTGCTTTTGAGGAATTAGTTATAGTGATGCCAAGAAAAATTTAAATTCTTTTAAATGTTTTTAAATTTGAATTTCCTAAATTGCTCAAATATCTTAAAATATCAAAAATTTTGGTTTAAGGTGGACAATAAATTTGCATGATCTTGGTCCAATTATGAAGTCCATTAAACTAAACTCAAGCATTAATTTTAGATTAGTCTAATCATGTCTAATTTAAAATTATAGCTTTGTAATTAAAAAATTTCAATTTTAAAAGTATTTCTAAGTTTGAGTTTCTTAAATTTATTAAGTATTAAAAATTTAGGGCGAGATTGATAATAAATAGACAAAAATATCGATTTTTTAATGAACTTGATTAAACTAAACTTGAAAATTAATTTTAAATTAGCGAAACGAGGTCTAATTTAAAACTATGAATTTTATAATTTTAAAAATATAATTAAGAAATTATTACACTAATTTATTTAATGCCCTATTTAAAAATAACATTAGAAGATTTGCACATTATAAAAAAATTATATTTGTCAATATAAATGCAAATATAAAAATAAATAAATAAATATACATATACACACATGTATATAATTAGTACAACATTTAATTTACATTTCATCTTTTTTTCTCAAATTAAATAGCCCTTTATCTCAATTTTGTTCTCAATAACTCGTCAAATTTTATAAATGTAGGGTTGAGATTTAATGGAATATGATAGGAATACTATAACTGGTACGAGAGATCTGATATCTCTTATTACAATATAAATTAAAAATTATAAATAAAAATAAAAAATTGAAAAAAAAAAGATACGCACGAGCACGAACGTCTCTTTGCACTTATTCCCAAATCGGCCTATTTTCACAAATTCCTTTTCCTTTTTTCCCCCCCCCCTACGACATAGTCTCGGGCATAGTATATAAACCGAGTTGCTTCGATTCCGTAAATCAGAAACTCCGTTAACGTGAGCCTCCTCATCCACCACTCTTGGGTCAAATTCGTTAAAACGCCACCGCATGCTCCGTCACTGTGTGATGTATGTCTGATTTCTGTTAACCGCCGTCCTAGGTTAAGCTTACTCATAACTACCTTTGACCTTTTTGTGTTCACGTTTCACTATTTTCTTGTCTTAATTCGATTTCTTTTCCTATTCGTTCGTGGGTTGGCTTAGTGTGAAATTCCACGTCCGAGATAATAGGGGAAGCCATTTTTTACGTTTTTAGGTTTGGAGCTAAGTGTGTTAGTGATTTTTGGGTTCTATGTATTTATTTGTGAAGATTGGGGATTTTGTTTTTGAGCGGGAATAGTTGTTATTTTCTTGGGGGGGAATTGTCATGGGTTCAGATTGATAGTTAAGGTGTGAAGATGGGGTTTAATTGCTTGATGATTGATAAATGGAAAGTGGTGATTTGTCTGGTTACAGGACTGTTCAATCTAAGTTAGGGTTAGAGGAAAAGGGTTTGTTGGTTCAGAAGTTGTTGAGATCTAGGGTTAAGAGAATGGAGGGTGAAGAGAAGAAGTGTGGGGCTAAGAAAAGATCCAAGAAACCAATTGGGGTTGGTTTGGAAAGTGATGATAATGAGCCCATCGTGTCTTTGATCAAGTTGAAGAAGGCTGGGAACTCGAAGAAGGGGAAGAGAGTATTAGGCAGGGTTGATGCTAAGGAAGAGAAATTGGTTGTTAAGGATGGGAATTTTGGGGGTATGGATGATACCCTAGCGAGTTTTAGGAAGAAGTTGAGAGGTCCAAGGAAAGACATTGAACCTGCTAGTGCACAGCCCTTGGAGGGTTCAGTGGAGAAAGGGTGCAATGAAGGGAATAATGCATTGGATTTGATTATGAATAAAGAGGTAGAAGATAAACATACAGGAGGGGTGAAGCAATTGATGATTGATACCAAGAGAGAGGAAACGGGGAATAGTGCTGTGGTTGAGGATTGTTCAGGGAATTTGGGATCTCAGGGTGCCACTTTTGAAGGTCAGAGGGATGATAATTTGTTGCACGAGCAGGGTACTACAAGCAACTCTTGCGATGAGAAGTTGGAAGAGTCAATTTCTTCTTTATCCCAAAAGGCACAATTTGGTATGATGGGGAATTCTTGCACAAATCCAAGTTTAATGGATGACAAGAGGAGTCAGATATTAGAGGACGGGTCAATTGTTGCTTCAGTAGGTGGTTCTGGGGTTATGAAGTCTTTGCCTAAAAGGAGTACAAGATTTGCTTCTGCCTTGGATGTTGCTTGTGAAGATCTGAGAGTTAAAGATAGATCCCATAAAGTTTATGGGTTAAATCAATCAGATTCTGCCTCTGAACAAAGGCAGACAGTTGTAGACGAAAAGTTTGATAACTACTTTTATCAAGCTGCTAACTGTGTGGAAGACAATAATGATGCAATTAAAGAACTGCAGTGCATTCAAGAAAGTAATGATGAAGACATGAGATTTGATAGAATTCAACATGATGATAGATCTTCTAAAGATTTTCCGGAGGGTCCAGCTTCTCCCTCACCTTTGGTTTCTCATTATGATGGAGTGGACGATGATCATAAATCAGACCTTAGTGATGAAATTTGTTCTCTTTCAGTCATAAGGGGCTGCTCGCAGACTCCATCTTTGAAAAATGGGTTGAAGGGTGAGGCCAACACTATGGTAAACGATATAGTGGGAATGCCTAGTGCCTCTTCTGCCTCCATGCAGAGTCAGGTCATCCATACGATTGGTGAGGGTAAATTGGACCTAGTTCTGAAAGAAACATTGGATTACCATTCAAAGGATGCTTTTTCTTTACATGTTTCAAATGCAGACCCTCAAATTTCATTTGTATCTAGCAAACAAGTACCAGTTCCAACTTTTAAGGATGGGTTATCAAACAAACTGCTTGAAACTGCATTAGAGGATATTCATAAACAAGCTTTTGGGAAGACCTTGGGTGATTCCTTTAAACATTTAACTTCTGAGTCTTCTCAATCATGTTTGAAGGAAAATGATAACGTTTCCAAAACTGGAAATGGGTTTGATCTGTGTACAAAAGTTTTCCAGTATTCCTCCATGTCTATCTCTAGATTTGTTTCACAGAAGGAAACTCATATTGAGCAAGATGATCCATATGGTTGCAACCAGCCACACTATCTTACTCCTTTTTCTTCTCAAAAGCAAAATGCTGCTGTCTCTGAGGCAGAAACTGATTCTAACATGGTGCACTATGCCCCTCTTAAGAACTGTAGCTCAATTGTATATACAGATCAATTTCCTGGAAATGCTCATACTGATACTTGCGCTGCAAGTCGTGACTATTTTTCCACCGAAGCTCAAGGAAATGGAGCTTCTCCTTCTTCTGTATCTCCAGAAGAACATGAGAGTTCCCCAGAAGATGCAGTATCCCTTCCTGATTCGGAAGTTAAGGATGGTAGTTTGTCAAACACTCTACGTGCCTTGCGGAAGCACAAAAAGCGTAGATTTCGAGACATGGCTTATGAAGGGGATGCTGATTGGGAGATTTTGCTGAATGAGCAATGTTTTCTGGAGACTGATCAAGTCTTTGACAATGACAGGTCTTATAGAACAAGGGAGAAATCTGATTCATCTTCAATTAGCCCCACAGAGGCTGAAACCAACGTGGTCGCAGCAGTTTCGGCAGGGTTGAAGGCTCGTGCAGCTGGTCCATTAGAAAAGATAAGATTTAAGGAGGTATTGAAGCGTAAGGGAGGCCTTCAAGAATATTTGGATTGCAGGTTAGTTATTATTGTACTTTTGTCAAGTGCATGCAGCTGATCCATGTAAACTTTGTATTCTAGTATGTTGTGCTTTATGGTTTTCTTATCGTAGATTACATACACATAACTTCTCCCAAAATAATTCTATTTGTGTATTTGATTCTAAGCAGGAATTTTATCTTAGGCCTTTGGAGTAAAGACGTCAGCCGATTATTACCTCTTGCTGAATGTGGTGTCCAGGATGTGCCTTCTGTTGATGAATCACCACGTGCTTCTCTAATTAGGGAAATATATACATTTCTTGACAAGTGTGTAAGTTGTATGCAAAATTTGCTTTAGATCTCTTTCAGTTATAGTTTCATGGTATGTCTTACAATTAATGTGCCTTCCTGCTTGTTCAGCTTTTTTGTACTTTAGATTGCTATTTTTCCACAAGTTATTTATGGTCTGGTGGAATTAAATTTTAGTTTTTGATTTGTCGGGCATTAAATTATTAAATAAAAAATCATGACAGGGTTATATAAATGTCGGGATTGCTTCTGTGAAAGATAAAGCAGAATCTGGTGCTCAACATAATTATAGAGTCTCAGAAGACAAGAAATATCAGGGAAGTCCTGGACCATCACAAGCTGATTTAGAGGATGGTGTCTCCTTTATCCTTGGTAGGGTTGACTCAGAGGCAAAGCATGGAGTAGCTACCGATGATGAGAACCTGACATCAAATTCAGGCAGGGGTGTTGTTATGCCAATGACACTGGAATTGCCCAATGTGATAGGACCTGATGAACGCCAAGCCGATGCTATCAGACAAAATGTTGCTGCCAATCCAATAGTATCTAAAAATCTGGCTGATTTTGATGTTTCAAGTGCCATAAAATGTTGCCAATCACTTGATAGCAATGTAGACCCTGTCATAACTCCAGATACAAGGAGTGCATTGCAGAATGTTCAGCCTTCTTCCTGTGCAGATAGTGATGGAGGTTATACAATGTATTATACCTCTGAACAAAGAAAGAAAATCATTGTTGTAGGCGCTGGCCCTGCTGGCTTAACTGCTGCCCGCCACTTGCAACGTCAAGGTTTTTCTGTTGTTGTACTTGAGGCTAGGAACAGAATTGGTGGTCGTGTTTATACAGATCGCTCATCATTGTCAGTGCCTGTAGATCTTGGTGCCAGCATTATCACCGGTATTGAAGCTGATGTTACCTCTGAAAGAAGACCAGACCCTTCCTCACTGATCTGTTCTCAGTTGGGCCTTGATTTAACTGTATTGCACAGTGATTGTCCTCTTTATGATATTGTGACTGGAGAGAAAGTTCCTAGGGATTTGGATGAGGCATTGGAAGCAGAGTTCAACAGCCTTCTAGATGATATGCTATTACTTGTTGAGCAGAAGGGTGAACATGCTACTCAAATGTCTCTGGAGGACGGCCTTGAATTTGCCCTTAAGATGCGTCGTATGGCACAACCACTTACTGTGGACATTTCTTGTGATTTGAGAACTTGTGGTGACGGTGGAGATCCTGATAAAAGTTCTTTTGAAGAGGGGGTTTTGAGTCCTCTTGAAAGAAGGGTCATGGATTGGCATTTTGCCAATTTGGAATATGGTTGTGCTGCTTTATTGAAGGAAGTTTCTCTTCCCCATTGGAATCAAGATGACATTTATGGAGGTTTTGGAGGAGCCCATTGTATGATCAAAGGGGGATATAGTAATGTTCTCGATTCTCTTGGGGAAGGAGTTCTTGTACACTTGAACCATGCAGTCACAGATATATCATATGGCATCAAGGATGAAGGTGTGGATGAAGGTCAGCCTAACAAAGTAAAAGTTTGCACATCAAATGGTAGTGAGTTTGTGGGAGACGCTGCTTTGATCACAGTGCCACTTGGGTGCTTGAAAGCAGGATCCATAAAGTTTTCCCCTCCATTACCCAGTTGGAAAATTTCTTCGATTCAGCGACTAGGCTTTGGTGTTCTCAATAAAGTGGTTTTGGAATTTCCTGAAGTTTTTTGGGATGATTCCGTAGACTACTTTGGAGCAACTGCTGAGGGTACTGATCATAGGGGCCGGTGTTTTATGTTCTGGAATGTGAGGAAAACTGTTGGGGCTCCTGTTCTTATAGCATTAGTTGTTGGTAGGGCAGCTTTAGATAGTGAAACCATGAGTTCGTGTGATCATGTAAACCATGCCTTAAAGGTTCTTCGTAAACTTTTTGGGGAGGCTGCAGTGCCTGATCCACTTGCATCTGTTGTGACTGATTGGGGTAGGGATCCTTTCAGCTATGGTGCTTACTCCTATGTTGCCATTGGATCATCTGGAGAAGATTATGATATACTGGGCAGGCCTGTTGAGAACTGTTTATTTTTTGCTGGTGAAGCTACATGCAAGGAGCATCCTGACACTGTTGGTGGTGCTATGATGAGTGGCCTTCGGGAGGCAGTACGTATAATTGACATATTAACTAGTGGAATTGATTACACTGCAGAAGTGGAGGCAATGGAGGCTGCACAGAAACAATCAGAACATGAAAGAGATGAAGTTATGGACATAACAAGGAGGCTTCATGCAGTTGAGCTTTCCAATGAATTGTACAAGAATTCTTTGGATCGTGCCCGCAATTTGACCAGGGAAGCTTTACTAAAGGACTTGTTCTTTAGTGTGAAAAGTATTGCTGGGCGATTGCATCTGGTTAAAGAGTTGTTGAATCTTCCTGTTCAAACCTTGAAGTCCTTTGCAGGGACCAGAAGAGGTTTATCGATGCTCAACTCATGGATTTTGGTATGTTATATTCAACTACTTACGGTTTGTTTCTGAATCAAATGGAATACATTTTTGTAATGCTATGATCTCCAACTGCTAATTTGATGAACTGCATGTTGGTTGAAGTTCTTACCATTCAAATTACTTAAACAATGACAGGACTCAATGGGTAAGGATGGGACCCAACTATTGCGTCATTGTGTTCGCCTTCTTGTGCTTGTTTCAACTGATTTGCTTGCAGTGCGTTTGTCAGGTGTGTATCCTGATTTTTTGTTTCATTTCATATAATTGCAATTTCAAACACAGATTATCTATCTGTATGGTCATGATAGACGGGCATTGTCAAGAAATTATCTCAGGTAATAATGATTGATCAAACTGACCATAAAAGGAAATTAATATGTTCCATTCATCCGACTTTCTTTGTGCTGACTCGACCTGAATTACTGAAGCCATTGTGTTTTGATAATAGTTTTCATATTTATAATCAGCTTAATTTTGTAAATGAGCTTTTCATTAGTTATTTAATTTTGGTTTGCTTGATTTACCAAAATTTTCTTGGGAGTGGCGAAGATTATGGTTGCATGCCGAAGTTTGGTTTTGTGCTTCTTTTAGGTTTATGAACTTGCAGCCCCTTTTGATGTAATGATATTTAGACTAAGATACATGAAATGGTCATGATTGTCTACTTATAATTATTTAATATGACTGTATAGGCATAGGGAAAACTGTGAAAGAAAAAGTCTGTGTACATACGAGCCGTGACATACGTGCAATTGCAAGTCAACTTGTTAGTGTGTGGCTTGAAGTCTTCCGTAGGAAAAAGGCTTCAAATGGTGGATTAAAGTTGAAGAAAAAACTTATCAGCAATGCAGCTTCAGGGAGGCCCCCCCTGCACACTCACCATGGCGGTCTGGAGAATAAAGGGAGCATACAGGCTCCAGCTTCCAGTGGAAGCCCTTTGCCTTATGATGGATGTGTGAAAAAGGTGAGCGGCAGGGCTGTCAAGTTGGGATCTGGAGATCACTCGAAACTAGAATCCAGATCCCAAGCATCTCCACTCAGATTGGATGGTGAAGTGGAGGAGGAAAACACTCTTTTAATGTCTGAAGCGGAAAAGACAGCTTTAGCTGCAGCAGAGGCGGCTTCCGCTGCTGCACGTGCAGCTGCTGAGGTATGTTTTACTTACCATATCCACCCCCCTGTTGCACTAATCTTTATAGGTGTTGGAATATAGTTTAAGCTATTTTCAATATTTAGCTTCTCTCATGACATTAAATGTTCGGTCTTTTATATTCTAGAATTTCCTATAAATTACGAGATTGATAGATATTGTCACCATGATACTGATAATTGTTTCTATAGGACAAAAAGAAAAAATTGTCACTCGTTAGAATTCCATCCTTTTTCCTCCAACTATTCTGATATTCTTTTCTGTTGGTGGATCTCTCTCTCTCAAAATTTCTTTTTCTTGCTGTAACCTGACATTGTACGTATTTACGGGACATTGTAGGCATATGCATCATCAGAAGCCAAGGTCAGTGCAATGCAACAACTGCCTAAGATACCCTCCTTTCACAAATTTGCCAGGCGGGAACATTATACTCAAATGGACGATCATGATCTTAGGAGAAAGTGGCCTGGCAGCATTCTGGGAAGACAAGATTGTATCTCAGAAATTGATTCAAGGAACTGCAGAGTAAGGGACTGGTCCGTTGATTTCTCTGCCGCTCGTGTTGATCTTGATAGTTCAAGAATGTTAGCTGATAATCTCTCTCAACGAAGTCATTCAAATGAGATTGCATCACAAATAAATCTCAGAGAGCAGTCTGGAGATAGTGCAGCTGTTGACATCAATCTTTTCACAAAAGCTTGGGTGGATACCGCTGGTAGTGCTGGGATAAAGGATTACCATGCCATAGAGAGATGGCAGTCTCAAGCAGCTGCAGCAGATTCAGAATTCTTTCATCCGACTGTTGGGATAAATGATGAAGAGCATTCAAACACTAGTTCAAGGCAACCATCCTGGAAGAATGATGGACGGGTTAATGAGAGTTCTGTTTCACAAGTTACATTAAGCAGGGAGAATCAAAGAAACCACTCCAGAGGTCCAGACAGGACCAAACAGGCTGTTGTTGATTTTGTTGCATCTTTACTCATGCCTCTCTATAAGGCAAGGAAAATTGATAAGGAGGGATACAAATCAATAATGAAGAAATGTGCTACCAAGGTCTGCGATTTTTCATTCCTCCGACTTCTTGTTTATCAAATCATCTCATAATTTTTGAACAACTTATAAGTTCCTTAAAGCTTGATTATTTAGGATGATGAAGGAACTTTTCTTTCATAATTTTAGTTTAACATTCCCACTGATTGTCCTCAGGTGATGGAGCAGGCCACAGATGCTCAGAAAGCCATGACTGTTTCTGAGTTTCTTGATTCCAAACGGAAGTATAAGGTGCGTTGCAAAGTTTGGTCTATCCCTGGCCCACACTTACCTGTTTGTCTATACTTGGATGGGATCTGTGTTCATGGTTATTGAGAAGTTAGTCTGCTCCTTTATTTCATCTTTACTTGGTTGAGATTTCAGATCAAAATTTTTCCATTTGTTTGTGAATGTGCAACAATGCCATTTGTGTCAAAGGGGCATCTTCCTCCAATCCTGTGTAATACTAGTCTAGTTTTGTAAGGTATTGACATTTTTTTGTATTTGCTTGTAATTTAATATGCAGATTCGTGCATTTGTTGACAAATTGATTGAGAAGCACTTGGCAACAAAGACATCAAGCAAGCTTTGATGGTCCCTCTGGTTGACCGACCTGTGGCTTTGCATGCACCAATGCAACACATATTAAGTGTACCTTTTATTCCTCTATGATGTTTAACATAGAATGGTGGTGGAAGGATTGATGTCTCGTGGTTAAATCATACGTTCGAGCTGCTGAATTGCTCTTGTATGTGATTCAAAAGTTCCGAGAAAGAAACAAGAAGGTTCTGTTGCACTGTTAAATCATGAATGAGCTTTATGAATGTTACTCAATTTATGGCAATTTGAAGATGTTATCGGAGGCAGTGGAGAACCAATGTTATAACCTACTTGTGGGGAACATAGCATCTGCACCTTCCAGTTCCATTTTGTAGAGGAATGTGATCATCCATCGACACTTCAAAGAGTGGAGACTTTACACCCGATTTTTCATTAAGGGATCCCCAAAGACAAGATACTACCTGTTCCTGTCTTCTTTTCATTTTTATTTGTACAGACTAGGATTATTATAGGATTGACAAGCATAGAGAACATTTTTCTTTCTCCCAAGAATATCTGGGATTACGTCCATCCAAAATTTTATTGTGAACATCAATTACTAACTTCTCTTTCTGTTCTCGGAAATCTAATTGAATTGCCCATCTTCTTCTATGTTCCTGTGATTTCCATATGCTTGTGCTTCTTATGCCTGCATCATTGAGGCATCAATCTGACATCAGCTCATCTTGTAGTACGTCTGTCTGATTAGATTCATCGTGTTCAATCTCAATCAAATTTGGTCTAAATAATTTAACTTGTCATTCATGAGTTGAATGCATTCTAAGCAATACAA
Source organism: Erythroxylum baracoense (assembly GCA_025629805.1). Lineage (NCBI taxonomy): Eukaryota > Viridiplantae > Streptophyta > Magnoliopsida > Malpighiales > Erythroxylaceae > Erythroxylum > Erythroxylum baracoense. Next base: position 1,582,616 of record JAOTAY010000006.1, read on the forward strand.
AGGCTGTGCCATTTTTGCATTTCCATTAACCTTTGTGTAACTTCAAAACCAAAAACAGAACTTTGCACTTACAGTGGGCCATTATCTCATCACTTTCTCCTCTTTATGATTGTTGTCAGGTCTGAAAACTTTCAGGGTTATCTTGGCAGTCATAGGTATGAATCTATAGCCATTGCTGTTTCTTGTTCTGTAAAATTTTGTTGCAAGATGCATAAAAGTCTGAGCTTACTGTTTTCTTGGTTTACAAAAAGATTTGAATATGGTGTTCTGCAGATGATCTGAATCTTCACGGATCAAACTTAGATTGCTTTATTGAAATTGCTTTAGCAGTTTGCAGGAAATCAATGTTTCTGGTTAGTGGAGGGAATGTAGACCTTTTGCTTTGATAGGAAATCAATGTTTATGGTTAGTGGAGGGAATGTAGACCTTTTGCTTTAATAGTTTTATTACCTCGGATCTGTTCCTTATGGTATAATGATTTTTATCTCAACTTTTCAGATGCTGTTAACATATAGTGAGGAGAGTTTAAAGGAGCTTCTGTCCAGTAATACAATACAGAAGTCTTTATATTGATAGGTTGAGAATGCAAATATGAGAGATGACTTCGTGTGCAGAAATATGGCCTAGATGAATGGATGATTCCATCTTACGAAGTTCATACATCACCATTCCAAAATAGGGTTTTTCCTTTTCATCTTAAACATGTAAACGTAGATTCTACGCCAACGTCTTTCTGGTTGGGCTATGTTTTATTCACCTTCTCTTCTGTCCTCTTCTGTTTTATTTTTTATTTTCCAATCTTTCCTTTTACCTTCCTCAGAATAGATTTCTGAAAATGCTTAACAGGTGTATTGATTTCTAATTGGAACCTGTGTAACTTGTCTGGCTTATTTCATGTTAATCGCTTCTTTAATCGTCATTACATTGACATGCTTGCAGGTTGCAATTGTAATCACTTCTTTGATGGGGTCACCAAGTCACTAGACAAATATAATCTGATCAAAGGGCTAACAAAAGTAGGAACTTTTGTGTCTATACTACCAAGACGCATTCCTTTTAAACAACGAATACTGCAAACACTATCTTTGGTAAAGTTTTGAGTGCATACTGGTAAATTGTTCATGCTTAGTTTTATCTGTTATGATACTTGTTGGCTCTGATCTTTATGTCTATAGAATCCCATAAAAGATCTGTAGTTATATACGAGTTTGCTTTATTTGTTTATTTTTCTGAATTCTATTTCATGAGTTAAAAGCTTAAGAACTCTTTTGATGGTCCTCCATAGTTAGCCCAGAACAGTAAATTAACTAAGAACACCTAGGCAATGAAGCCCAGTTTAATGACTATGAAATGCTAGTTTAAGTCTCACCAGATTGTCCGTTGAGTAAGCAAATAATTTTGTTGTTATTATTATCCCAATTATAAAAATATAATTCCAACTTAAAGAGCTCAATTTTGTGGGTTTCAACTATTCTTGAATTTCAGCTCTTCTGGTTGTTCCGATGGGAACATAAAATGAATCCTCTGATTGCTTAGTTGCGGTTGCATCACAATTTCCTCTAAATTACTGCAAATCTTTTGCACAATCCAAACTGCAGTAAGGGAAATGAAGGGAAGTTATTAAGTGGCAATCATATTTCTCCCTCCATTATTATACTCATTCTCATTTTTGTTGAAGCATTGGTTCTCTATCCCCTTATTGTTTACATCGTCCTTTCTTCTCGAGCTGACCAGTCCAGAGCTGATTGAGAGTTTTCTTCATACTTGGTGGTTGGTCCGTTGTGAATCTTTAAGAACTACATTGTGTTGTAGGAGAAGACTGCTCTGAACTATCTTAAGACTAGGGCAAATCACTGACCAGATATCTTAGTAAAAATCCATTCACTTCCCAGTGTAGCATCCTTTTAGCATGCCATGAGCATCTAGAAGTGGGAAATATGCATCTTAAGAGGATGTTGAAGAACTTAGTGCACATATAAGCAATTCAAGAAGTTGCTCTTTAAGGCGTTGCATAAAGTCCTCAATGATGTCCAAATTAGAAATTGTTGCAAGTTCTTCTTGCCTGACGACCATTCTAGTTAACCCTTCCTCAAGTTTGAACATCTGTTTAAGAAGTGATTCTGTTATTTTTTGTTCAGTAGTATGTGTGGTTGTAATGCATTCAGGATTTGAAGTTAAAGACATTCTTTTGTAAAATTTGTTTAGTAGTGTATATGGTTGTAATTCATTCAGGATTTGAAGTTAAGACATTCTTTTGATCTACATTGTTAAGCGAATCCCATAAAATAAACAACACTGATAAAGGAAAAAAAGAAGTGTTTGAAAGGAGATTGTGAAGAGTTTTGAGTTGGAAGTTGGATATTTAGCAGAAAATCAAGTCTATAAATTCATTTTCTTCTTGACATTGGTGATAACTATCTAGACTGGAGAATGCAATAAACTTTTAACTATTTTAGTAATTAATAAAATATTGTCAAAATAATTTATTTGGTGTGCATTTAAAAGATAGCTTATTATCAGTGGCACAATCTTGATGTAATAGATTTTCATCTTCTGCCCATTAGTGATGAATGCAATGAACTTGAACAATGTTAATAACTAATGAAATATTATTTTAAGAATTTCACGAATAAAAAATGATAATAGCTAAATATTCTTCCATGCTGATTTTGCTTGTTTTTCTGCATTGCTTTAAAATTATTTTCAGGAACTGACTATGTTTTACAAAGAAATGGCGCTAGCAGGCATAACATTCCCAAGATACACTCACTGACTATGATCATTATCAAAAACTCCTCTACGTGTAAAGAGCTGGACACGAGCTATGGCAGTGTCAAAATATAGGAGGAGTTGGTCCTGCCGCTATTTATTTATCGAACTTGCTGGTACCAGTAGGCACAAACATTTAACTTGGACAGCTTCTTTGCATGGTATATACACATGGAGCTTCTGTTTATGACTCTACTTTTATCAGGCACACGTAGTTTCGTACAGTTTAAATAGTCGATTGGGCTGGGTTGCATGATAGCTATTTAATTCCGTTTCAGGTAAGGTTCCTGTCAATGACAACAACGGAGTATGGGAGGGCTCCATTGTTAAGTTCGTAACCTTTTGTAACTCAACTGCACATGCCTTGAGAATACTGAGCGATAAAATATTACCTTCTGTTTCAGCAAAAAGTTAAAAAGCTGCAGGTAATGTGTAAAGGCAGAGGTAGTGACTGCTCTGATCAGGTGGGAAACAGTAATCATAAGCAAAAGATGCAGCTTTTTTTCCGCTGCATCATTCAAGATAATTCAAAAATAATATATAAAAGTCTAAATATAATATTTTGTTAAATGCCTATTTATTATTTTAACAAAGTATATTATATGCTTTATTATTAAGTATTAAAGGGATTGTTTTCCATATAAGATGGGAAGATCAAAATTAAATTTAATTATGATATAATTGGGGTCAGGACACTTATGTGTAAATACTCAACTATGTAATGGCATATAAGATCACGTCAAATCTTTTATTCCAGTTATTTTGTTACATTAAATCTCATCTATATATTTATGTGAAGTTTACGTAAATATATTGATGAATTTAATGGAACATTATAACTGATACGGGAGAACTGATCCTTATAAGATCTTATTCAAATATTTTATTCTAATTCTATTTTTGTTCTAAAACAAAGGTATTTTATTTGTAAATAGATATAAAATGACGTCGTTTTGAGGCAAAAATAAGGTTGAAATAGAATATTCGAGATGGAAAATCTCTAAATTCTTATGTAATTGTATTTATTTCTAAAAAATTTTAATATTACGAGTCTTTTTGTGAGTAATTTTTAATCTTTTAGTGAAAACCCTGAAAATGACGCATGCTGAATATCAACTGTGGACTCTCCCCCGATTTTTCCCTGACGCCAATTGATTGATGACAGTAGAGAGGCTGAAAGGTCTGAACTTTGGACAGTGAAAATAAGTCACGAGACAAAGACTGCATTAACAACACAACACACACCCTCTCATTTGTCACGTACAATGTCATATATCCATCAAGAGTTTTTAAGAGAATCATGTCATGTTGTTTGTCTCACACCTTCCTTTCCTTGCCACCGTATTTATGGATGGCAATTGTGGGGTTGGTAGCCGGCCGGCCGGCCAGTCGGTTACAATTCGGCTCAGGGATTAGGTTCGTTTAAATTGGGTTTTAGGGGGAGGCAGGCTTGAACCTCGTCCTAATAGTCTATCTTCTGCTCTTCCCAATTGTAAGATAATGTCATTTTAACCTTAAATCTAAGAAATAAGTTGTTCAAATGATGTCGTTTGAAACGTTTCGAATTGTGCAATGAAAGTTTGATCGAGTTTTAGGTCAGGCTTAAGTCAGGTTGGTACCAACTTTGGTTCAATCCTATTCATTGCCAGGCGGCTAGCGATGCTTGGGCAATTTATTCTCAAACCTCATTAAGATTGAACAAATTCAAAAATTGCAAGATCAAATCTTTTGTATTTACTAGTTTGTATCAATTTTATTCCACGCGATCTCATTTATACATTTCTTTAGATCTTATATATTATGTAGATGAGATCACGTGAAACAGAATTGATATAAATGTATAGATAAAATCCCGTGAAACAGAGTTAATACAAACTAATAAATAAAGAAGATTTCGTTCCAAAAATACGAGCAGATAAGAACTTAATTCAACAAAACATATTATTAATGCACTGTGCCAGGTCAGGATCTGACAGGGACCATGTGCAGTGTGCTGGTCAATATCCGACGTGGCGAACTCTTTTTTCTTATATATAATTTTAACAACTTTCAGATAAAAACAAATATCTGAAATTCTGATTGGTTTTTAAAAAATGAGCGCAAACAGACATGTTCACGGATTCTGATGTATCAGAATCCACTGCTTCCGATAAAGGACACACACGTTATCCAGTCACATTAACGGCTACTTTCCCATCATCTTCAAATCCCGCCACGTGTCATCTGCGGATTACATGTTCCGGTTTTGGCGGGAAGTGGCCTGACGGTTACGGAGGGGTCCTCTTGGCTACGGAATCACGGGACGTTGACCATTAAATTGCGGATTGGGAGGGACAGTTAGAAAACGGCGCCGTCTGGTCAAAGGTAAAGAACTGGGGAAAGGTCACTATACTGGTAAGGATAAAGAGACTTACAACTTTCTCCTCTTGAGTGGTCCAAGTAATTGACCTTATGTCTTAGAAGGAACAATAGGACCTTGACTTATAAATATTAGTTAGATGGAGTCATCCTAATTAATCATTTATAATATCAAATAAAAAATTTGTTTTTGATTACAGTCATAGTAATTTTTTTATTTGAAATACTTTAATTATTTTCGACCATCTCGTAACAATTTTTAAAATTTTTTATAATTTATATATGATTTGACTAATTTCTCTTAAATTTTGAAGATAAAAATTCGTTATTAGCTTATAATATGACTTACTTATATAACATGTTAAGCCAGTTCACGAACTCAATTTATAAATTATTAAATGTACTTAATAATTTATCTAATGCATATTTAAAATATAGAACAAATTTTGTTATGATCTATAAAATTGTCTGTTCTGATCTAATTTTTGTTATGATATGAATGAGAAGCAGCTCAGCCAGTTGAATTGAGTTGAGTGCGAGGCATTGGGACATTCAGACAAGGAATCGCTAATTCGAACCAGGCAGAACGACACACGGGAATGCCTCACTCGCCCTCTCGGCTTGTCATGCTACCCCCTGAAAGCTCAAATCAAAACTAATTGCTTCCGTTTCGACTGGTTGATCTTTGTAAATCCGGCTTTCACTCAAAAGCAACCTCGTGGAAAGGAACTTAAGAAAGGTCGACATTTTAGGTCGACAAGCACCTTTCATTTTCACCACAAGGGACGATACATCCGTCGAAAAAAGATAAGACCAGACTGATTATGTTTATGTCTAATAATTAATTATGTGATAGTTCTATTAAAATAATTTGATGAAAATTTGAATTTTTTTAAATTTTATTATGTTAATTTTGAATAGGAATACAATAGTTTGGATTTGAGAGATTTATAATAATTAAAAAGCACTTTGATAAAGAACCCATTAATTTAATTGGGAATCATGATAAATACAGAACTTGATTAAAAAATAATCAAGAATGGCCTCTTTTTTTGTTTTTTTGGGATATTAAATGGGGTTGAATACAACAAGGGATGGAATAAAATTGTTTCAAATTGGAGAAGGAAGAGTAGTGGGATCAGCTGAGGAAGGAATCTCTGGACCAACCCTACAACCTTCAAGCATGAAGACAACATCAGCCATTGATGGTCTATCAAGTGGATCAGGTGCTGTGCAGAGAAGACCAACTTTGACCCCCAACAAGAACTCTTCCCATTCTGATGATTCAGGGTCTAGCTCAAGCAGACCTCCTGGTTCCATTAGTTCTGATATTTGCCCACTCTGCAATTGCCTCTTCACCCACTTGACAATGTCTTCATCTTGTGTGAACATCAATGGCTTCTTTCCTGTTAAAATCTCTAACAATACTATCCCAAAACTGTACACATCCCCTTCTTTTGTTGCTTGACCTGTTAGTACTGTTTCTGGTGATACGTAGCCTAATGTACCGACCGGGATTGGGGTCGAAGACGACGAAGCTTCGGCAGGTGTTGGTAGAGTAAGCTTCTCTAGCCCAAATTCTGACAAATGTGCTTCAAAATCAGCATCAAAAAGAACATTCTGTGGCTTAACATCACCATGGACTATGGATATAGAATGCAGGAAAGCTAGTCCACGAGCAATGCCTAAAGCAATCAGGTGACGCATTGGCCAGTTTAGAACATGCCCATCTTGGTGTGATGCTTCTTGAAGTAGAGTAGCTAGATTTCCATTAGGCATGTAGTCATATACAAGTAACCTTACATCAGGAGGTCCAGCATAGTAGCCCCTCAAGACTGTAAGATTCTTGTGCTTAACCTTGCCTAACGATTCTGCTTCTTTCCGGAAATTGGACTCGTCAATCGATCCGTCGGGTAGTCGGAGAATGGAGAGTACCATTCCATCTTGATACGATGCCTTGAAAACCAATCCATATCTTCCCCTACTTAACACATTTTCCTCACTGAATTGCCTTGTTGCTTCTAAGGTTTCTGCATATGTTATCTTGTTATTGAACATCACAAGCTTTGGCCCTCCATTTTCTCCACTACTTCTGACTCTTTCTGTTCCTGAGCTTTTACGAGTTGGGCTCGGCTTCTTCTCACCACTAACCTTTTCTCTAAGCTTCCTGCGCCACCGCAAGAGACTGTAAATATAAGCACAACAGAACAACGTTAAGATCAATCCTCCCGCCACCGCCACACCAGTTAAAAGAAAGAGCCTTTTCCTTCGTCTTATCTTTACATATCGACATTCTCTATCCAGTGGCTTCCCACATAACTTGTCATTCATTGCAAACACTGAAGGGTCATTGAATCTGTAAGCCAGAAGATGTGGAACCTCTCCTTCAAGATTGTTTCTTGATAAATTCAAGTACTTCAACCCAGAAATGTTTGAGAGATTTGCAGGAATTGGTCCGTTCAAGCTATTAGAAGAAAGATTCAATACTGTTAGATTAGACAACCTTGACAATGAGACTGGTATGTGTCCTGAGAGATGATTACCATCCAGGAACAGAGCATTCATGGAGGAGCATTTGTAGATATCTTCCGGTATTGCATTTGTTAACTCATTCTGACCCAAATCAAGCTTCTTTAAGCGAGATAACTTGGAGATGTCACCTGGAATATTACCCTTCAAGCGATTGGAATGAAGTTCAAGAACTTCAAGACTAGAACAGTTACCAATTTCCGCCGGAATCTCACCGGAAACAGAACTATTCGATACTGACAGAACAACCAAGGACCTTAGAAACCCGTAGGTTGCTGGAATCTCACCAGTGAATGAATTAGAACTGAGATTCAGATACTGTAAACTAACTAAACTACTAAAACCTTCAGGAACATCCCCACTGAGACTGTTCTCTTGCAGAGAAACAACTTGAAGACTTGGCAAACCAAAAACTTCAACTGGCAGCTCGCCGGACAAACTCTGTTTGCTCAAATCCAGAACGTTAAGTTTCAACAAACCCCCAACACTCGCCGGAACTCTCCCGGAAAACCCACATGCGCTCATATTTATGATTTGCAGGTTTGTCAAATCCCCTATGTTGCTCGGTATCTCCCCAAAGAAACCATTGTGACTGATGTCCAAAGTACTCAAATTGCTGAGCTTCATCAACTCAGCTGGTAAATTTCCTGTAAGCATATTGTTGCCCAAATGCAGAGTCTGAAGCTGACCAAGAACTCCAAGACTTGCTGGAACCGAACCGGAAAACATATTTCCTCCCAAAGATAACATTTTTAAACGCCGTAGTTCTCCCAAAAACCGAGGAATCTCACCGGAAAACCGGTTCTGTCCAAGATCAAGAACTTGTAAGTAACTACATTGTAGAATCTGAACTGGGACATCACCAAGTAATGAATTATCACCAATCCTCAACTCCTCTAGCTTGGAAAGGTTACCAATATTTGCCGGTAAAGCACCGGTAAAGAAGTTTTTGGAAAGATCCATCATTCTAAGTGTGGTGAAATTGGTCAACCAAGAAGGAAACAACCCACTTATGTGATTCTCGTGAACTTCCAAAACCTCCAAAACACTTGCACACTCTTCACTTGGCGGCTCAACAACACTCGTGAACTCATTAAACCCCAGTTTGAGAATCCTCAACGACGAAAGATTCCCCGAGATTCTGCAAAATATACTCGAAGGAACCAAACCAGAGAGTTCATTTCTCGACAACGAGAGCACTTCAAGTTTCGGAATCGAACCAACACTCCCTGGAACCAACCCCTTAAGAGCATTATCTTCAACGCTCAAGTGAACAAGCGAAGAACAGTTAACTATTGCCGACGGTAAAGTACCGTACAACATGTTGGAGTCGAACCACAGATACTCAAGCTCTTTAAGTTGACCAACACTCGCGGGAATTTGGCCGGAAAAATAATTGTAAGATAAGTTGATCAGCTGCAGATGAGATTTAGACGAGAAGTTCGACGGAAGCTCGCCGGAGAACGCGTTCGACGACAAATCCAAGAACCGCAGGGAATGTGATATATCGGGGGAGACATTACCGGACAAGAAGTTGCCAGCGACGTTAAGTACTTGCAAGTTGGTGAGGTTAAGAACAGAGGGAGGGAGGTCGCCGGAGAGGGAGTTGTTCTGCAAGTAGACAGCGCGTAGGAGGGAGCATTGAGAGAGCGAGTGAGGGACAGAACCGTTGAAGTTGTTGGAGTGTAGACTGAGTTTTCGGAGCTGTCGTAGGTTGCCGAGTTGGTGAATGAGTCCGCCGCCGAGTTGGAGCCGTGGAAGGCGAAGTTCGCGGACGTGGTTTTGGTAACAGAGAATGCCCGGCCAGTCACAGGGAGCTGAAGGCGTTGACGGGTCCCAGCCGTCTAGTGCGTTAAGTGGGTCGTGGACGGCGAGTTTAAACGCCGTTAAGGCTTGGATCTCCGGGAGAGGAACGGTATCGTTCTGGGCGTAGGTTAAAGCCGCGAAAATGGAGAAGAGAAAAAGAGTCGTTGCCATTTGAGAGACAGAGAAGGGACATTACAGCACAGAGAATGGGAGCTGAAGAATATAGTTAGCAGGGAGGAGCGTGCTGCAATGTTACGAAACGGTGTCGTTTCTAACAGTTTTATTTCCAATTTTAGTAATTATTATTTATTCAATCGGTTTAATCATAAAATCTTAACTTATTTATATTTTTAGGTTAATTTATTTTAATAATTTTTATTATTAAAAATTAATCCATTTATTAATTTTATAAACATTTAATTTTTATTTGACAATCTTTTATTTCAGTTAAACTTAAATGTTTTTATTAGGTAAAAATAATTTCTTTCTTTATTTTTGTTCAATTTTTATTGTATACAAATGACAGTTTAATATCGGTTGAACCTTTAAAACTTTAAACATCTTATTTTATTGGTTTAATTTTTTTGTCTAATTTTTAAAATATTAATTATTGTTATAATAATAAATATTTTATTTAATAAATATAATTATTAGCTTTTGGGTTTCTCCTTTTTCTCTTTCAAAAGGTGGAAATCCCTTTTTGAAGAATTAGTTTGGAGAGTTTGATTGCAGCTTTTTCTTTTTAGGTTCTAATGGGGTTGATCATTAGATTGTAATTATATGACACAAACACAAGGATTGGTGAGTACAGTCTTTGGACTTTTAGATCATAACTTTTGCTTGGGTAATAAT
>JAOTAY010000006.1:1602966-1619450 GCA_025629805.1 Erythroxylum baracoense
AATTGGAAAAATTTATGTGCCCATCTATGTAAATGTAGAGAAAAAATTTGATAGTCATGTGTATATATTAGGGATGCTAATGACTCGAGCTAGAGTCGAGCATAGACCACTCTTGAGTTGACGGGCTAGTAGTCAGATGGATGGCCAACTGGCTGGGCCGACCAATGAGTTGACAAGCTCGTGGTTAGATGCGCCACAGACAAGCTGGCCCGATCCATCCTCAATTAAAAAAAAATTACAAAACGACATTGTTTTGTCGTTTCGGTCGAGCAATAGCCCAGTTCAGCCTATGGCCCGATTAATCGGGGCCAAAATTGACATTCCTAGTATATATATACATTTAGGACAAATGTTTAGTGTCTACGTGTATACACATAAATAAGAAAAATGTTCTGATGCCACGTGTATATATATTGGAAAAGAAGAGTTTTGTTCTCATGTTTGTATATGTATATATAAAAAAAATTGTTACCATATGTGTTTGTATACAAAAAAAAGAAGTTTAGCAACCTTGTGTATATATATAAGAAAATATGGTATATGTACAAAAAATGGTCAGATCGGGTCACAGACTTACCTATTTTGACTCGTTAAATTATGGGTTATCCTAATACAAGATCAGGACCGATATGATTCATTGACGTTTTTAAGACAAAAGTTTATCATGTATAAATGTAGGGAAAAAATGATTAGTTATCAAATGTATGAACGTAAGAAAAAAATGTTTGTAGCAATAAAGAGTCGAGTTAGAGATAATATTTTAAACAACTTCTTAATTAATTAAAAGTAAGATTGCATATTATTAGATTTTTTAAAATTTTGTGCTTGGGAGAAATTTTTACTGAATAGTGTCGTTATTATTATAATTTTTGTCCAACCGAGCCCGATTTGACTTCAAGTTGATGGATTCAATATAAGTTTACCAAATTTTGAGCATATTGGAATTTTTTAAATTTTAATTTGGCAATTGACCATTTTTAAACTCATAATTGGGTCTAAAATGGTCTGAAATCAAAATTTTAGACCCAACTGCAATGCTTAGTTTGAACATAATCCAGGTCCAACAAGGATTGGTAACATTTTCCAAATTAGGGAAAGGTTGATGACAAAGTAGTGACTAGTGAGTGACTTGATAGTTGTAACCAGTAAACTAAATAGCAGTGAGCCCTTCCACGACCGCGAGGACAGGGTTTAAGCTAAGAAACTTACTGTAATGGAGACTATAAGACAACTAGCACTTGGTGTCTGTTCGCCGACACCATTTGCTCCGTCGCTACAACCACCTCGAAAACCCTCCAAACTCACCAAAACCGCCGCATTTCCCGCCAGCAAATGGGCTGATCGCCTCCTCAGCGACTTCCAATTCCTCACCACAACCTCCGATGTCTCCTCCGACCACCATAACTCTCTATCTTCCTCCACCGCCACTCTCGCTCCTCCCCCGCCACCACCCCCTCTCGCTCCTCCTGAGCGCCACTTATCCATTCCTCTCCACTTCTATCAGGTAAAAACCCATAATTATGTTGCTCATTTCTTGCAATCATTCAAATGCTTGGTCTCTTGTTTAAAATTGGTTTAAACATTTGACGGCTTTAAAGATGCTAGGAGCTGAAACCCATTTCCTTGGAGATGGTATCAAGCGAGCTTACGAAGCTAGGGTTTCTAAACCTCCTCAGTACGGCTTCAGTCAAGAGGCTTTAATTAGCAGAAGGCAAATTCTTCAAGCCGCATGTGAAACCCTAGCTGACCCTGAATGGAGAAGAGATTATAATCGAGGTCTTATGGAGGACGAGGAAGATACTATCATCACTCAAGTCCCTTGGGAGAAGGTAATTTGGCTTTGTTTTGTCAAGACCCTTTTGTTTGCTTACTGAGAAAAATGCAAAGAAAGTGATAATGAATGGAAATGTATAGGTGCCTGGTGCATTGTGTGTGTTGCAAGAAGCAGGAGAGAGTGAAACTGTGCTCAAAATTGGGGCGGGTTTGCTTAGAGAGAGACTACCGAAGTCATTTAAGCAGGATGTCGTATTGGCTATGGCTCTTGCTTATGTGGACATTTCGAGGGATGCTATGGTGTTGAGTCCCCCTGATTTTATTCGAGGTTGTGAGGCCCTTGGGAGAGCTTTGAAGCTGTTACAGGTATACTATTTACTCGAACTTACAATGTCTTGATCATATCTTGCTGTTTTTGCTATGTTACTGGGTATTGATGTTCAAATATAAGCCAAAACACGAATTTTTGGGCGATATTTTATCGAATTTCTGTAGTTGTAAGTTATTGTCTGACACATGTGAGCTATCTAGCAACATTGTATTGGCTCTAGAAATGCATGGATGAAGTAGAGTATATTGGAAAGAGCAAATATGTGGATCTTCTAATGACTTGTTAAACAATTTTGAAGTTGTTTAAAACTGTTCTGCTTATGTATTCTCTCCAGAATATTGATGCAAGTTTCAAATGTAAAGATACTTTCTTCTTGTGGACGTAGGAGGAAGGGGCCAGTAATCTTGCACCAGACTTGAAGGCACAGATTGACGAGACATTGGAGGAGATTAACCCTCAATGCTTCCTAGACCTTCTAGCCCTGCCACTTGATGATGAATTTAGGGTGAAAAGGGAAGAGGGTCTTCTGGGAATGAGGAACATATTGTGGGCTGTTGGAGGAGGAGGAGCAGCACCGGTTGCCGGAGGATTTACGCGTGAAGATTTCATGAATGAGGCATTCTTACGCATGACAGCAGCTGAGCAAGTAGCATATATAATTATGTTGAGAAACCTGTCTTTTGCCTAATTATTCTTGCTTATCATTTCTGAAGTTCCTTGCCTCTCATTGTAGGTTGATCTATTTGTAGCAACACCAAATAATATCCCTGCCGAAAGTTTTGAAGTATATGGAGTGGCGCTTGCCCTTGTTGCCCAAGCTTTTATTGGTAAAAAGCCTCATCTCATAACAGATGCTGATAACTTATTCCAACAGCTGCAACAGACTAAGGTTCCAGCTCAAGGGACTATAGCTTACATTCCCATAGAAAACCGTGAAATAGACTTTGCTTTGGAAAGAGGTCTTTGTTCATTGCTCCTTGGGGAGGTTGATGAGTGTCGATTGTGGTTGGGCTTAGATAGCGATCACTCACCCTACAGGAACCCATCTATAATAGATTTCATTATGGAAAATTTGAGGGATGAGTATGAAAATGACTTGCCTGGGCTTTGTAGACTCTTGGAGACCTGGTTGATGGAAGTAGTCTTTCCTAGATTTAGGGATACAAAAGATGTGCAGTTTAAGCTTGGAGATTATTATGATGATCCGACGGTCTTGAGACACTTGGAAAGGCGGGAGGGAGCTGGGCATTCACCCTTAGAAGCGGCAGCAGCCATAGTGAGAATTGGGTCTGATGCTGTTATTGATCGTGTAAAGACTAGTGCAATTCATGCATTACAGAAGGTTTTTCCACCTGGTCAAAAGGTTGAGGGTGTCGGAAGCAAAGAAGCTGGAGTGAATTATTCTCTTACTGTTATGGATAGTGATCAACCTGTCGAACAACTTGATCAAGAAAATATTACCATAGCTCATGATGATTCTGGGAAAAATATGGAGGATGTACGCAAGGTAGAATTGATTACTGACAAAATAAAACAAGCGATTGTTATGATCATGTCTGCTGGTGTGGCCATTGGAGTGATTACATTGGTTGGCTTGAGGTTCTTACCTTCTACAAATGGCCTCTTCAACCGAAAAAAAGAAATTGATTCAGCAATGACATCTGACATTGTCCATGCAGGTACAGGTTTATTATATATTTTCAATTAAACTTGATATACCCAACCCTAGGCTGCAACTAATTAGCTATGCGATTCTACTTTCAGTCAAGGTGCTCACCTGGCTGTTCACTTTTATGCTATGATAGTACGTAGCTTAAGTTGTTTCTCTGAACAGCTCTTTGGGGGACAGTCCTATTGATGCTATCTTTCTGGTTATCTTCAAATGTCTTATGGATCTACTAAGCAGCCAAAGGATTGATATAGCATCCAACTTCATGCTGTCATATTTTACCAACTTCAACTGTGTTTGTTTCTCTGTTTGTCTCGGTTTTATAGCTTGCTAATACAATTCTACAAGAATCTAATTCAATTGCTTCTAATGAAAAGACAACTATGCCGGGGAATCTGTAGATCGAAAATCAACAGAGGAATTAACCAGAATGGATGCAAGACTTGCTGAGGATATAGTGCGAAGATGGCAGGATATTAAGGCTCAGGCTTTTGGACCCGGACATTGTACGGAGAAACTGCCAGAGGTAATCGCATGTTGTCTAAACTCTTTTTATAGTTCAAAATGCACAGAAAGCTGTTTTTGCACTTTTCTAACGTTAAGAGCAACTTCTAGGTTTTGGATGGTCAGATGCTGAAAATATGGACAGATCGAGCAGCTGAAATTACTCAACTTGGTTGGGTATATAAATATGATCTGTTAGAATTGACCATTGACAGTGTGACAGTCTCCTTGGATGGTCAACACGCTCATGTGGAAGCAACTCTGAAGGAGGCAGCCTATCTAACTGATGCAGTTCATCCAGAAAGCAATGCCTCAAATGTTACAACCTACACGATGAGATATGAGATTTCGTCTTCTAAAACAGGCTGGAAAATCACAGAAGGAGCAATCATTTTGTGATTATGGTGCGAGTCTTAGTGTAAAAACGATCTCCATTTTGGTTTATACTTGTTAATAATTTCTTAGGGAGTACTTCCTTAACATATGTGGATATATGGTAGCCTCATCTTCATGTATATTCTCAAAGTAAATGTATTTCATGTTGAGACGAGTACTCAACCCTTTTCTTGGTGAGTTCTACGTTGATTGTTCTCTGGTTTATGAGGCTTTTTCCTCTTTTGGCCAACCTGTTGGAAAATTAAGAAGAATGTAGCTTAGTGAGTTTTCATTCTGGTAAATACCAATTTTGCTACTTTCAAAATTACACGGTGACAAGAACTCCATGTTTCCGTTTACATGTTGAAGGTTTCTTACATCCTTCTAGCAGAAACAAGTTCCTGATTAACAAACCTCACAATACTTCAAGGCACAAGCCTGTAATTATGATATAGGGAAGAAGATTTGCATCTGGTGCCGCAAGCAGTAGATGATCAAAGAATCAAAAAAAGATTGCGGCTACAGTTCGCTTCTGAGAATTTACACTGAGCAGAAGCCAACCTTTCAACTAAGCAGGTTAACCTGAAGATTAAGACTCTTTACATAGATAAGGTTATAACAGCGACGATACGTTATCTCTCCAGCTGGAGGATTTTTGACTAGCTGATGTGGTTAAATAGCTGAGACCGAAGAACTCCTTGGGACAATGGCGTGGCTCTACATATCCAACCAACTTTGCAACAAGTATAGCACTGTCCTTCATATGTTTCATGTCCTTTGTATCAGTCCATAAACGGAATGCCAATTGTAGTCTCCTTTGTTTCGAGTCTAGTTTGATATTCCACTTCTGGTAAAGCTCCTCCCTCTCCTTTTCCCCATATTTCTTCTGTAATTGCTTGGCCAAAAATTGTCTCTCGCGATTGAGAGCCTTCATACTGTAAGCACCATGAAAAGAGCATCAGATTGCTTGTGGGCAATAAATAGTCGACTACGTTACTTTGCTTTTCTGGCAAAAAAGATAGGGAATACTATTAAGAGGAATTAAAGATACCTTGTTTCTGATGAGATTACATGACCATCTATCATTGCAGTAGTTCCTTTAGCAACCATCTCCTTCAGGAAGAATAATCTTCTGAGCTCTACCTCCATGTACACATTGTCTGATTCGTCACCTTTGAAGGTTAGGAAGAAATAGCTTCTATGTACCAATGGGACATTGCATCTGACCCAAAGTTCAATTATCTTTTTCCTGTACTTCTCAAATCTTTGGGGCCAATCACCATTGTGTCTTGCACCTCGTTCTTCTGACAGTGCGCCTTTCCTTTCATCACTAGTTCCAGTTGATGCTTTTGGAACCTGCAAGTCATTCTCTGATTAGTCCAATTACCAGGAAATTAAGATGCTTAACAATAAAAGAGAGCAACATTCACATTGTAGGGGACATTTGATGGGCAGCAGCAAACTGAGGACCAGTTACATTATACCAGAATCTAACAACGCACAAATTCTTTATCAAAAATCTAACTCTTGACCAGCAGATTATGGAATAGTTGTTAGTAAAATAGTTAGAGAAACGTGTATGAGTAATTATCTCACGAGAACATCGCTGGCTGGATTCTCTGACCGGAATTCAGGGGTTTTGGTCACTCCTGAAACAAAACTGGGGACACCTGGATCGTCTACACCTACATCTATTTCCTTGATAATTTTTTCTGAGAGACCGCTGTTAAGGGGACTTTGTGAATCTTCGCTGCCAGTGTTTCTGATTTCAGCATCAGACTCACTTCCTGGAAGCTTTTCCTCTACGTCTTTTGATGTTTCAGGTAAGTCTACTTCAGTCACAGCAGGTCGTGCGTTCTCATTGTCCTCCTCATGACCAGGCCAAAGATCAGATGGAATAGTCATGTGAACTAATCTCCTACTTTTGCTTCTAGTCCATGTTAACCCTTTGGAACTTGACAAAACTTCTTCAGAGGAAGTAGATTGTCCCATTTGGCTTATCGTCCTTTGCAATTGCTGAATTTGCTGTTTTAGAGTTTGGTAACTGTTGTCCGTGTCCATTTTCTTCAGCTTCTCATCTTCCCCACTTGTGGTGCGGATCTGATTTTCTTTTGTGTCCCTCACTGCTTCTTTTTCTTTTTCTTCAGTAATAGGTAAGCCTGCCATGTCCTTTACGTTGGGTTCTTCCAATTCAGTACACTGAACTTGCTCGCAATTATATTGAGATTCTTCATTTTTTCTCTGGGCAATCTCCTCAAAACCATGACAAGGGTCGGGCCCCAAAAATTCAGGAGTTCTGTCATCCAGCAGAAAATTATCTTCAGCATCTTCTTCTGGAAGTTCGAGGATTTTATTAGAAAGATGCTCATCAAGATCCCCATACGTGTTGCTTCTTGAGTGAACAGGAGTAGGCTTAAACACTTCAAAGGACCCTGATGCAGCATATTCATCTGGTCTTAAAACTCGTTCTTCTCCAATTGATTTTAGCAATTCCTCGAGTTGAACTTGAGCTGCATTAAGTTGCTCAGTCAACTCTTTTATCTCTTTATCCTTCTGCAGTTTTTCAACGAGTCTCAATCAGGATTATTCCAAATGAAATGCTCGATGTATGATCAAATGGACATTGCATGATATGCTACAAACATTCCTTAAACTATGTTTTTACTAGAAAACAATCGATATTTACTGACCTTTGCAATGACGTGGTCCTTCTCCCTCAGTAACACACAAGAATTACCGGCAGGAGTTGATACCAGGCTTGCCAATTGATTCTCCAGCCTGGCCAGTTCTTTCTGCAATTGCTTTACCAGCGCCTTATCAGACATCACCAAATTGACTTGTGCATTGGTGGCAACCTCTTTAGCACAACTTGCAAAAGAAAGGGTGTTCTTTGATTGCTCAACATGACTGCGCGCAGGGCTCATGGTGCAAATGATTGCTGTTCTGGCATTGCCTCCTAAAGAGTTCTGCAGTATGCGAGTTAGCTTAGAATCTCTGTAAGGTACATGCCCATTTCTCCCTTTGCTGCACCAAATCATTGAATTAATGTGTTTTCATTTAGCATCATAAATTTATAGCTTATTATCCAGCATAAACTTGTTTGGACTTTTTAACCTCTAACATGAAAAATTGCCCAACCTTAGCTTGCGAATAACAGTTCCCAGGGTTAGTAAACTTCGATTGATGTGGGAACCTTCTTTCAGTCTTGCACCAGCTGCTAATGTTTGAGAAGCACGCTCGCTGCCAGCAAGGTCAACAAAATTCTGCCGCAAAAATCACAATAAGGGCATTACAAGCTTTCATCGAGAGTAAAAAACAACCAAGAATTGTGAACAGCTATAACATAGCTATTATTTCCTTACCACAGAAGCTGTAAGAGTGCTGCACTTTCCATAGCTTAAATTTTCTCGAGAAGAACTCTCAACTGTCTGAAAAAGGGAAAAAAAAAAACAAAATGGTGATAAGCGAGAATAATTCATTGATCTGGGGTAGGGGAGACGGAAATACTTAAGCATAAGACAGGCGTACTAGTCGTAGAATTTGATGAGATCTGGAGCTAGTCTCGTTCAGGGATGTTTCTCCTATTTGCCTCTGAGCTGCAGAAATTGTGAAAACATCAAACTTAAGCTGTTGTAGTCTTTTTGAAGTTAAATTCAAAGAGAGTGAATTGGTGTAACCTTACCCTCGCATATTGAAAGAAGTTCCTGTAGGTGGCTACTGTCCATCAGAGTCTCCTCTGTAAGTTTCTCAACAACAGTGCCCCTCTGTAACCACAATATGCATAAATGTAAACTGCTTTTTTCTGATAACATTCTGATTATACTACGACGAAATTCAAAAACCTTACAACAGGCATTAAAAAGTATTTACCTCAGGATCATCAAGGAGTCTAAGTGGGGTGCTGTCTGGGCTAAGAAGATCTCTGACAGCTTCATTATAAATCTCAATTGCAGAGAATTTCAACACAAATTCTCTTTCTTTGTGCTACGTATGTAAACACCAGAAATTAGAGGAAAAGAAAACACATTTGACCAAAAGGAACATGACCTGATTTCAACAAAAAATTTACCATTTCAACGTAATCATACATATCTGATACAGCAAATTGGGTGATTCCACTCATTGTATATGTCTTCCCACTGCTTGTCTGCCCATATGCGAAAATGCTACCTGGCTCGAAACAAGAAAACTTTTACCCTTTAGTTCCAAGTTTTCAGAAAGTTTAGGGTTCATGAATTTTGAGAAATTACTCACAATTCATGCCGCTAACTACGGAGAGAATGAGCTCTTTGGCTCCTTCTTCATACACCTGTCTTGTGGAGCATTCGCTGCCAAATACTCTGTCTGCGAATCATATATTCATATAATATATGCATGATCAATTTCTGTGAGTGCTCAACAACAATCAGGTCCAATGCTAAGAAGAAGATTGAAAATCTTAACAATTACCAAATGTATATGCTGTAGGGAACAAGGAACGATCGGGCATGCTGGTCTTGAACACGATAGTGTTTTTGTTGATGCACTCCCAATCCGACACATCGTTTATGGAGATCTCTCTATCGCTCAAAGGCCTCAATCGAACGGAAACGAAGATCTTCTCCTCTGAAAATGGAGGTTCGTGCACAACGGATTCTCCTTCCAACGACATCGAAAGCACGCTCATCTTATCGTTTTCTTTCTCTCCTTTTCAGCGTTCACTCTATCTCTATATGTTTCTCATCACAGAAAGAAAAAGGCAAAAGGAAAAAGAAAGGAGAAAGAGGAGAGAAAGAGAGAAGAAAATGGCAGTCCTGTGCGTATTCTCTCTCTTCACCTCCTCTTTTTCTCTAACTAACTTTCAATACCTCTAAATGCAGGCAGCTAAGTTTATTGAGAAAGAGGAAGCGGTTGAGTTAGCTTCAGCGGTTTTCCCGCGCTTTTCCGCCACTGATCTCCTCTTGGCATGGTCGTTGGGTTCCCTCACACGTGCCTGCCACGCGCTTCTTCTTATTCTTCTTCCTTTGTTTTCTTGGTCATAATTCGGTTAATTTTGTATATTTCACTTGTTACTAAAATAAAAATTCTGTCTCTTAATTTGTGGTTACTATTTTCAATTTATATGGTTCCGAATTCTTTTTTTTTTACACATTGTTTGTTCTTCATAAATTAAGGATTGACATCACTTTAGATCGGGCCAATACTAGGCTTGCAATGGAACAATTCGGGCTCCTCCCGATTTGAAACCCAAAGTTTCAAATCCAAAATTGAGCCTGATCAGACTTAGACATTCCAAAGTTTGGAATAGTTTGAGGTCAAGTTTAATTAAATATATATTTTAATTTAAAAATTAGAATGATGTCGTTTATTTTAAAAATTTTGAGTTTTAGGTCAAGTCTAGTAAGATAGTAATGATGTCGTTTATCTTAAAAATTTTGAGTTTTAGGTCAAGTCTAGTAGGATAGTTCGAGCCCAAATTCAATCTGAAGATTGATCAATTTGAAGCAAGCCCATTAACTTCAAGCCAAGTGGGACAATTTTTACCAAGCCTAGTCTATACTGCTTACAATCGAGTTTAACCTGAGCTTTTTTCAACTTGAGCTTGGAATAAAGTTCAATTTGATCGAATTCGAGTAACGCAAACTATTCTCTTTTCTAATTCTTATGAAATGTTGTGGATCAGTTCAAAGTCATGAATTTTGTTTCTCTTAAAGCACAAGTTATTTGCCTTGAGACATGAGAGAGAAACTTTAGCTTCTCTCTAATCTTCTCCCTCACTCACTCAACCCTAACCCTAGGTCTGAAACTATCTCATTCCTCCATCTGACCATTTCATACCTTAACCTTAGATCTGAAACCGTCCCTTTCCTCCATCTGACCACCTCATTCCTTAACCTTAGCCAAATCTCTTTATGACATGAACCAAAATGGACACTAACTTTCCACCATTATCAACTACCCTTAAACCAACCCTTTTCCCGACCCCCCAACTAATCCCTCCTCTCCTCCTAATCTCTCTATAACCCATCCTTCTTCCCCTTCCCACTCTTCAACTAACCCACCCTCTATCTCTGCCATTGTCCCAAGCATTTAGATCCTACCATAGGTGACACTGTTAGTAGACCTAGGAAAACTTGGAAGCAATCGTGGGGAATAACTCTGGCTCTTCTTTGATTTTCAGTCCACCAGTGGAGATTGATGGGAAGCTAATTGTGGCTTCTAGTTTAGACATTCTACAGGAAGGAGCTAGGGTATGGGAAGCTACCATAGTTGGATTTTTTATAGACAAAAGACCCGCTTTTCCAGTGATACAAGCATAGGCACAAAGAAATTGGAAAGGAAGAGGTCTTATGGAGGTAATGCTCACGGAGGAGGACAACTTGATATTCTCTTTCTCTTCAAAATCGGAAGCTTAAAAGGTCATTGAAGAAGGCCCTTGGCACATCTCTCAACTCCCTTTATTTCTTCAAAATTGGCAATCGGGATTGGAATTAGAGAAAATCTGAATGAAAAATATTCCTTTATGGGTGAACATTCACAATATTCTTTTAGAATATTGGACTACCAAAGGATTGAGTATGCTAGCTAGTTACTTGGAGAAACCAATATGTATGGATGAAAACACTGCGTTGAGGAAAAGGGTAGGATTTGATCGTTTATGTGTGAGTATGGACATCTCTAAGGAAATGAAAGATAGCATCCATATCCTAAGGTTGGCAAATGAATACTCTCTGAAAGAGGATAAAGTTATGGTTACTTACCAATAGAAACCATCTCTTAAGGATAGGCAAAGAATGGAAACCTACCGGAAAAATCTTTATTAGAGGTGACTACTAGGAGGTGATGGGAATAGAAAAGAAATTTTCAGAGGATAGCAAAGAATATGAGGAGGCAGAACAGGTATCTGATAACCATGGAATTGTTCAGGTTGAGCAAAATTCACCTATTAATATGGAGCAACCAAGAGGAGCAGAATCAAAATTTAGTCCAGCAGGAAGGAACACCTTAGAAACCTTCAAATAACCATCATAATTAACTGCTGAACAAGGTACAGAATGTTCTGGATACTAATGGGAATACTCCTAGCGGTGGTGAGCTAGATCCTATACAGAGTGAACAAAGTTTATAGAAGGCAGACTTACAGAAGGGAGATTCCTAAGAGGAGCATTTTGAGCAAGTAATCTCTCGGAAAAATAATAGGAGCAGTAGGAAAGGCTCCAAAGGTAAAAGCAATCTCTTATGACTTTGATTGTATGGAATGTCCGTGGAATAAATAATCCCTCCAAGCTTAATGCTTTAAGGGATTTTGTTCGAAAGGAAAAGCCTCTGGTTTTTTGTTTATTGGAAACCAAAATTAGAGAAGTAAATTTAAATAAACTTTGTAGTTTGGGTACTAAATGGAAGTTTCTTAATAATCACCAAAGTCATGCCTATGGGAGGATCATTATTGCTTATGGTGCAGAATTGGTGGAGGTAAAAGCCCTGGAATCTAGTCAGCAATTTCTTTATACTGAGCTCTATTTCAAAATGAACAATTGTTGTGCTTTAGTTACTTTTGTCTATGGTTTTAATAATGTGTTCCAAAGAACTGAACTCTGGAACTCTTTAAGAAGAATTAAGGTTTCGATAAATGCTCCATGGCTGGTTAGTGGTGATTTTAATACCATTCTATTCAGATTGGAAGCAGAAGGAAATTGCAATTTACTTAATTACTCTTTCGATATGTTTAATTGTATGCAGGATGTGGAGCTTTTGGATCTAAAATTTGAAACCCACAAATTCACTTGGTCTAACTAACAAAGCTTTACTTGGCATATTAGGAAAAAATTAGACAGGGCAATGGTTAATGCAAACTGGCTCAAGACATTCTCAGGAAGCTCGGTAAAATTTCTAAACCTCGAAATTTCCGACCATACTCTTATGAGGATTGACAATTGTTCACTACTACTAGAATCCTTCATCCTTTTCGGTTTAACAACTTTTTGGTCAATATGGAAGGTTTTCAAGAAGCTATAAGGAAGGGATTGAAGTGTGAGTTTTATGGAATAAAACAGTACATATGCCTCCAAAAGCTCAAGTCTATTAAAAAGGAGTTGAAGAGCTTTAACTCAAGGAGAGGTCAAAATATCTCTAAGGAGATAGACACTGCAAGTGATAATCTTTCAGTAATACAAAAAATGTTGGCAGAAAATCCTACAGATGTATCACTAGCTATAGCTGAAAAGGAAGCCCTAAAGAACTACTTATAGTTGGTGGACAATCAATGCTCCTTATTCAAGCATAGAGCCCGAATCAATTGGATAAAGGAAGGGGATAGATGTAATAAGTTCTTTTTTAATTCAGTGTTAGCCAGAAAGAATGTGAACATAATCACTTTCATCTCATCTGAATCTGGAGTTGTTGTTTATGGACAAGAAGGTATTGCAAAAGATGCATGAAGTTTTACAGAAATCTCCTAGGTTCAGACAGTGCCCCTCCTGGTTTTGGAACTGATCTAAGGCAATA
Organism: Erythroxylum baracoense; assembly: GCA_025629805.1. Taxonomy (NCBI): domain Eukaryota; kingdom Viridiplantae; phylum Streptophyta; class Magnoliopsida; order Malpighiales; family Erythroxylaceae; genus Erythroxylum; species Erythroxylum baracoense. The sequence goes on from JAOTAY010000006.1 coordinate 1,616,103, forward strand.
TATTCAAGCAAGAATTCCTACACATGAGGCTTCTTTGTTAATTAGAACAGTTTCAAATCAAGAAATAGAGAGGAATGTTTTTGGTATGAATGGTTTTAAGGCACCAAGACTTGATGGATTGAATGGATATTTCTATCAAAAATCCTGGAGTGATGTGGGGGGATTAGTCAAGGAAGCTGTGTATGAATTTTTTTAAAAAAGAGTACGCCTTAAGGAGATTAACAAGACTTTTCTCTGTTTGGTTCCTAAAAACTCCAACCTGACCTCATGGAGTGAATTTAGACATATTTCTTGTACTAATTTCCTCTATAAGATCATAGCCAAGATCTTAGCAAATAGAATGGAGGAGGTACTCCATTTTCTCATTAGTGAGAATCAAGGAGCTTTTATGAGAGGCAGGGATATTGGGGATAATATTCTTCTAGTGCAGGAGCTTTTGAAAGGCTATAACTGCAGGAAAAGCCCTCAAACCTGTTCTATTAAAGTGGGCTTACAGAAAGCATTTGATAGTGTGGACTTGAATTTTTTGCTACAAACCATACAGATCATGAATTTCCTCCTGAGATTCAGAAGATGGATTCAAGAATGTATTACTATTGCTTCCTACGGTTTATTAATAAATGGGAGTCCTATTGAGCTGTTTAAAGGAAGAAAAGGGGCAAGGGGATCCTCTATCCCCTTATCTATTCCTAATTTGCATGTAGGTCCTTACTCAAATGTTGAAGTGTAATACTTCTACAGACTCCAGATTCAGATTTCATTTTAAGTATAAGAAACTCTCTCTCACTAACTTATTTTTTTCAGATGATCTTATCCTTCTAAGCAAGGCTAATGTCCACTCAGTCTCTATATTGATGAGTACACTCAATTCCTTTGAGGAGGTATCGGGTCTATATATTAATCTTTAGAAGAGTTACCTCATATTCTCTAAAAGTCGCTTCTCATCTTTCTAATGCCTTTTCACTAGCTACTAGAATGGAAAACAAAGATCCTCCTCTTTTATATTTGGGTATCCCTATCTCATCCAGGAGACTACAGTTTTATGAATGCATCCCCCTAATAGAAAAAGTCCAGAAACAATTAGGGTCATGGACTAATAAAACTCTATCCTATGGAGGGAAACTTCAGCTTCTGAAATCGGTTATAATTTCAATACAAACCTACTGATGTTCCTATCTATTTCTATCCAAAGGTCTTATTAAATCAATTGAAAAGTTGATGAAGCAATTTCTATGGGGGAAGAGGAATGGTGAGAAAGGAATAGCAAAAGTTAGTTGGAAGGCTATTTGTTACCCGAAAGAAGAAGGAGGTTTGAGTTTGGAATCAATTAGGAAGAAAAACAGACTATTAATGATCAAGAGGATTTGGAGAATCGTAGGTGAAAAACAATCTATGTGGATTAAATGGATCCATATCTATTTATTGAAAGATGAGAGCTTTTGGGCTCTAAAAATCAAAGATAGCTTCACGTGGTTCTTTAATTAGATTTTAAGAATGAGGGATGAGGTCAAACAACACATTACTTGTCAAATAGGGACTGGAGAAAGTATTTCCTTATGGTATGACAACTGGATAGGGCATGGAGCTTTAATTCATAACCAAATGGCAATAACTCTATTGGAGAGGTTCCCTAAGAAAACAAAGCTCAAAGAAATAGCTGGAGATAGAGTTTGGTTGCTAACATCGGATGAGATTAGACAATTGTCCATTCCACATTACAGAAGCCACGGGGAGAGAGATATTTACTTATGGAATGGGATCCCAGTTTCAGGTATAACTCTAAAGGAAGCACAAAACATTAGGAATGGTTCAGCTCATAGGGTAGGATGGTATTGCCTGATATGGAGCAAAGTTCTTAGACCTAATGCTAGTTTTCTTCTCTAGCTAGCTATGTTGAATAGGCTCAGCACTTTGTATAGGCTGAAGTTCCTACCCTCCTCTAAAATGTGCACCCTCTGTTATCTTGAGGATGAAACTAGAGACCACCTCTTTTTGAGTGTGCTTTCTCAAAAGAGATTTGGTGTAAAATCACTACACTATGTATACCTGGGACTTCCTATTACTCTCTGATATTTTAGTATCTTATTGAAACTATCTCTTCTGAGCACTACTAAACACGACAGGGATATCATCATGTTCTCAGTAGCTACATGTGTCCAAACAATATGGAATGAAAGGAACAACAAAAGGTTCATAGAGAAATCAAATACTCCTTTAGCTCTTACTGACCTCACTATGGCCAACATAAGGGAATAACTGATTATACATCAGCTGAACCTACTTGTGATCTTTAGCAGATAATCCTTATACCCACTTCAAGTTGCAGATCCTGTTGATAAGATAACAATCTGATCCTTAAAGATTTGTGAAAATTTCAAATTTGAACTTGAAACAAAATATGCAGAATCTATTCCTGTCCTTGCACATGACCACGTCTAGTCATTAGATTTGCTGCCGATCTGGAATTTCAGATTTTTTTGTTTATTTTGCATCTTTTTAACTCAATTTCATCTCCCAAGTGTTGGAAATCATCTGAAAACAATTAAGACACAAATATATAAATTTTGAATAATATTTTCAACATATGAGAGAGATTTATATATCAAATAAGTGCAAAATGACAACTTAACAAATTCCCCCACACCAAATCTTTGCTCTCCCTTGAGCAAACATGCCAAACCACTACACTCTATCAATTCATCCTTCATAAGATTAAGTTCACACATTCCGTTAACTTGGGCCAGCAAGACTTAGGTTGCAATATTCATCATAATTACTTTTCACCGATAAACATAAACAAAATCAAATAAGACATCGTTGTTCAAAGGCAAATATGAAACCAAAGTAAATTCTTTTCATAGATTTCTCTCTTATGCTCAAGTGTTTGAGGTCAAAGTGTTTCTCTCAAATCTCTCTCTAACAGATTGCACTACCACAGGCTTGCAAATTCACCGGTTATCATTCATTCAAATTACATGAGCTCATAGATCATAAGGACTTTATTATAAGTTGTAATGGGGCTAGGTTCAAAGGTAAGGTAAAAATGGCAAAGATTAATCACAAGCATTCACAAAGTATCAAGTAAAAGGGACACTCACATTCAAAGTTTGAGACAAACACATGAATACCAAGGACTACAACTACTCATTACCAACTAATGCTACTATGCTTATTCTTATTCTTTTTCTTTTTCTTTTTCTCTTCTCTTTTTTTCCTTTTTTTCTTTTTTTTTGTTTTTTGTGGCTAATGTTAAGAACAAGAGAGAATAATAAAAACAAGAGAAAATAATAGCAGCATAATTTAACAAACATATGAGTAGAAGTACCTATAAAAATATCTCAAAACACA
>JAOTAY010000006.1:1621210-1631252 GCA_025629805.1 Erythroxylum baracoense
GAGTAAGGTTGGATGCCGCGGTATGTCCCGCAAACACACGCCGCCGACCTAAGGGCGGGGTGTGGGGTCCAACAGGTACACATTCAGAGACTGAAGCTTTATTGGTGAAAAGGAAGGAGATTGATAAATTCCTTGCTGAAGAAGAGGCATGTGGGGCAAAACTTAGGGAACTAGTTAGGGTTTCTGAAAATGAAGCAAAAGAGGACGAGGAAGAGGTTGAGCTGAGGAAAAACCTGATGCTGTCCAGTTTAAAGTCTTAGGAGGACAAATTGAGGCTGGCAAAAATTGAGGAGAAGCTTATTGAGGATGTGAAAATGCTCCAACAATGAGTTTCTGCTGCAATATCTTCCCTATTGTTTCTTGTCCAAAATATTTCGGCAAAGGACAAGTTTGGACTTAGATCAATTTCATTTTACAATGCTTAGATTTTCAGGTGTAGAATAAGCTGTCACCAAACTGTGAATTCCCGGTTCTTCTAAGTCCAGAGTTTGTCTTCCATCTATGAGAAACAAAGACCAATGAAGTTCTAACAAATCCATGCCTAGTACTATGGAAGTTGAATGTAGCTAAAATCTGAAATTTAAAACACTCATGGAAACATGCTAATGGGTTGTACAATACCATCTTTTCATTGTGCATTGTTATCCTTCATGGTACGTGCTTTGTTTTGTATGATTTGTTCTTTTGTTAGCACACCTCATGTCCATGAAGTAAGATCTTATCGAGCTGTCTAATAATTTTCATCGTTATTTTTTATCTACCATTCATTTCCAAGTACAAAAATTCTTCACCTGTTTCTTGCATTTAATATAGGAGTGGATATGCCAACAACTGCATTACTTCACTCTTTTATTCTTCTGACACCAGACTGCTATTGTCTTCTAGGAGTTATCTTCTACAAAGTCAAGGATTGAGCACAATGTGTCATCCTGCAAACCTAAGATTATTTTCATAGACAAAAGAGTCCCAGAACTGGAAGTTGAAAAGAAAGTTGCAGCTGCTGCAGGAAATTTCAATGAAGCTGCAATGATAGCTACTGAGGCAAAGTCATTGAATGTTGAAAAGGATAGTGCACGGTTAGATTTAGAAAATGCCATTTTGGAGATGGAGAAGCTTGAAGCAAATATACAGAACACGGTTAACAAATTGCAGAACTGAGCAAGGAGGTTGCAAAGGTTAGATTCCCGAGGTTACATTTAACTGTCGGTGCCATTTCAGCAGAAAGATTTGCTGCTCTAAAGCTCGGAGACGATAAAGAAGCTAATCTTTTACTTGCAGAGGCTGAAGCTCAAAAACTTCAACCAACATACAATTTTAAGGAAGAATTTGCATCCATTCTGAAACACTTCATCTCCATGAAGCTTGTTTCAAATCTTGGCAAAAAGCAATTGGCTGAGTTGGGTGCATCTGTTGATTTATACATCCTTCTTCCAAGCTTCACTGGTTTGAGTAGTAATACCTGATGCATCAGCAAGATTACACTGGTTGCAGGTTTGGCAATAGATCCCTCTAACTACATTTTGGATTTCTTGTGACTTGAAGACTCTTGTGCACTTGTAACATTACATTGTTGCAATATGTTATTTATGAGGATTTGGGGAAGAGATATCCACACAACAGCAAATAACAAATAAAATGTGAGTTAATCGCGTTTAAATTCGGTCTAAAATAGTTTAAAGTTTTTAAAAACATGAAATTTTAATATATTTTAAAAATTTTGCATTAAATTAAAAATATTTAAAAAAAATCTAAAGTTAAATCTAGATTTTATAAGTCCAAACCCGACTCGACCAATGGCAAATACCGTAAGTAAGAACACCCTCTTATATGTTGATATAATTTCGAAGAAGCTATCATTATAGTTATTTTTTATAAGAAGTGATTATCATATTTTTTAGGAGGATGAACCAACAAGTGATTATTTTTAAATAATATATTATGAGAGATTATTAGGGATGATAATAGGCTGGCTTATAGGTCAGTCTTGCTAATTTTTAAATAAAAAGTATAAAACGTTTTTTTCAATTAAATCCAGCTTATTCGAGACCTAACTCTTCTAAACAAAACGATGTTATTTTAGTTAGAAAAATTAGGCCTTAAATCAGGCTGGGCTTAATTTAGCCCATGAGTTGACCTATTAAAAACAACTTAATTTAAGCTCACAGATCAGTTTATTCTCATCTCTAAAGATTATGTTACAATGTACCTTGAAAAGAATACTCAAACCAATTCAATATAAAAATTAACTTTTATTTGTTTACACGTGTGGTAATTTTTTATTATTATATTTTTTAAAAACTTATTTTTATAAAATTATTTAATTATTATATAATTTTTCGGTCAAATTTCTTGAATTTTTCATCTACTAATAACTCTATATTAAAATTAAAAGATTACCATAACTTGTCATTTTAACTAAAAGATAAATAAATGATTAATAAAATAAAAAATAATTATAACTAAAAATTATTGTAAATAGAGTGAGTAATAATTTTGAATGCATAAGAAATAAAATAAAAAAATATTAAATTACAAGAAGTTTGATAGATTTAACTCATTATTTTAATATAAAATATTATTAAGTTTTGATTCGAACAATTTTATATAACATTCATGAAAGTTTCGACAAAATAATATAACATATATTCAATAAAAAAAACTCAATTTAAAAGTTTGGTAATAATATAAAATTTACAAAATAATAAGTCGAATTCGACCCGATTAGGTAGAAACAGCTGAAATATGGCCTTATTTTATCTATTTTTAAAATTAAAAATATAAAATAAAGTTGTTTAGACAAAATATTATCATTTTATTTTTAAAAATTAAGTCTTAAGTCGGATCGAACTTAAGTAACCAGAATTTTAAAGAGTCGGGCGAAATTAGACCTAATTGCCACCGCTACTTTTCTTGCTTTTACCAAATTTACGTTTACGTAATCTTATCCTCAACTTGACCTTTTGGTATCATGATCTTCTCATGAATGTGACAACTAGAAGATTGATAATTGCACCACAGAATCTCGCTGGCAAGTGGCAGCATGGCAGTGCATAAATATCTCTTTTTTGTTTTTTTAAATTCTATAATTTACATAACTTCTTATTGACTTAATTTGATTTAATTCAATAAAAGGCAACTCAAAAGTTCAATCTTATTGGAACAGATTAAACTTTTATCGAAAAATAAGAATGTCAATAGGTTAGATTAGGCCCGGGCTGCTCCTAGCTCAGCTTAGCCTAACTATAGACTAAGGTGTCCCGACAAATTGAGATAGGTGAGCCTGTGACCCGAATCATGACTTGACAGGTCACAAATGGGCCAGGTCAACTCGACCCATCTTATAATTTTAAAATGACATCGTTTTTAAAATAACGGTCGGCTATAGGTTGAAGCGGGCATGTCTGTGCTCGGTTCGACCTCAACCATTTTCTAAGTCTGGCTGACCATTTTTGACCTGTAACCCGATCAATCAAGGTCAAAATCGGGATAAAATTGACATCTTTATTTAAAAATAATTTTAATTTAATTTTACAAAACAATATCAATTTAATTGGTAATTTTGAGAAATTTAATACTAAATGTGACTTTAAGAAGTTAAACTAAAATAATATTATTTTAAGATAATCGAATAATTTAAGATTTGTAATTTGAGAAGTTAACCCTAACGAGCTATTAACATTTCTATTTGCTTCTAACTTCTCTTAAACTTCAAAAATTAGAGCAATACTTTTTATTATTCCTATTTTCTAAAAATCATTTGTGTGTTTTAAATATCATAAATCAAATATGTAAATGCGTTAATTCCTTTGTCACCTTTTTAAAATAAACAATAAAATTATAAAAAAATCAACGCATTCAGTACACAAAACTTTTTGCTTTGCGAACTTTTAGATTAAAATATTTTTAAAAGGTTAATTTTCATTTTAATGCGTTTTATAATTTTTTTATTTAGCAGAGGATTGAAAAGAAAATAAATTTAATGCATTTTAATATTTTTAATATAATTTTAAAAAGAAAATTATTATTTTTAATCCAAAAATAAACTAAGGGAAGAGACACCGCTTTATTAATTGTCATCCACCCGCCGCCACCATGCAAGGCCACGGGAGTAAAGAAAAGGACGCCACATGACGGTGGGTCATCACTCATCACACGGACACACCAAGAAGTCACATCCCAAAAGGTTGTATATTAGATTAATTAATTAACATACATGTAATTAAATAACATAACTAATAATTACAATCATTATGAAAAATTATTTATTTATTTATATTTTTTTCTTTATCTACTAGTCTTCTTAAACTCGAGCAGTCAAGCCATAAGCTTAATTCGGAGCTTCTCCAAATAATGGCGACGAGAGGGACCAGATCAGAGAAGGTGAAGAGAATATTTCAGCAATTTGACGTTAATGGTGATGGAGGGCTTAACAGAGAGGAAATGGCGGCGCTTGTGGTCGCCGTTAACCCAAGGGTTAAATTCAGCGACGAGCAAATCAATGCGATTCTCGACGAAGTGTTCCGTACGTACGGGGAGTTTATCGACGGCGAGAAAGGTCTGACTTACGAGGGCTTGCTGCGTACCTACGACGACGGTGCTGGTGACGTGGACCGTGACTTCGACGCGCTCGATTTAGATCTCATTTTGGATGAGAATAAAGGGGTTTCTATGGCGTCTGAGGCTTCGTCGTCTTCAATAGTGGATGAGAGAGCTGTGGAGTCGCAGAAGAAGCAGAGAACAGCTGCGTGGGCTGTTTCGCCGAATCATGGGATTGTATTTGACGACACGTGGAAGATTGTGGACGATTTGGAGATTTTGGTGAAGAGATTGAAGGCAAAGCAAGGGAAAGATGGAAAGATGAAAGGTGACAACTTTGATTCGTATTCTGATGCTGGGTGGTCGAGAGAATTGGGACCTTCCTCGGAGATCTCCGAGAAAAGGGTGTTCTGGGAGGAGTCGGGCCATGATTATGCGATTTTCCTCAAGGAATTGGGGGTTTTGAGGAGCAGAGCTGATGGGGCGAGATCGAGAGAGGAAGCTTTTGATGGGCACATGGCAATTGGGAGGCTGTTGTATGAGCACCAGTTGTTTAAGGAAGCGTTGGTGAGTTTTAAGAGAGCTTGTGAGTTGCAGCCTGTTGATGTGAGACCCCATTTTCGAGCTGGGAATTGCTTGTATGTTCTTGGGAGGTGCAAAGAAGCTAAAGAGGAGTTCTTGTTGGCTATGGAGGCAGCTGAGGCAGCAGGGAATCAATGGGCTTATTTGCTTCCTCAGATATATGTGAATCTTGGGATTGCATTGGAAGGTGAAGGTATGGTTTTAAGTGCTTGTGAGTACTATAGAGAAGCTGCTATTCTTTGTCCAACTCACTATAGAGCTTTGAAATTGCTTGGTAGTGCACTTTTCGGTGTTGGAGAGTATAGGGCAGCTGTTAAGGCCTTAGAAGAGGCCATTTTCATGAAACCTGATTATGCTGATGCACACTGTGATTTGGCCTCTGCTTTGCATGCCATGGGTGAAGATGAGAAGGCGATAGAGGTTTTCCAAAAGGCTATTGATTTGAAACCCGGTCATGTTGATGCTTTGTATAATTTAGGTGGGCTGTATATGGATTTGGGCAGGTTCCAAAGGGCTTCTGAGATGTATTCCAGGGTGTTAGCTGTGTGGCCGAACCATTGGCGGGCACAATTGAACAGAGCTGTCTCGTTATTGGGGGCTGGCGAGACGGAGGAGGCGAAAAAAGCTTTGAAGGAGGCATTGAAAATGACTAATAGGGTTGAACTTCATGATGCCCTATCACATTTGAAGCAGCTTCAGAAGAAGAAATTGAAGACTAACGGTGCTGCTAATGGAGAGAGTGCTTTTATATCTGTGGAACTTGCCAAATTTAAGACCGTGGGTGAGAGAACAACGGCAAGACACGACTTGGCAGATGCTCTTAAGATCAGAGCTTTTCAGAGGATTACTAGGTTGAGTCGGTGTGATGTCGAGCTTTTAAAGAAGGAAATGAGCGAACATGATGTACCAGTTTCGTATTCTGGTGGTGGTGTCCCAGAAAAATCTATACGCAAACCGAACTTAGAGGGAATACTTAGGAGGTTACTTGATTTCTTAAAGCCTGAAACATTTCACGGGGCTGTCAAGGCAATAAATGAGAGGATCCTTTCTGTTTTGGATGAGAATGGATCTGGCAGGGTAGATTTGGGAATGTTTTTTGCTCTTCTTGCCCCCATTTGTAGTGGTAATCCTGATAAAAGAAAACGGGTCGCCTTCGATGCACTTCTTTGGCGTCCTGTGAATGAAGACGGCGGTTCTCTCGTGAGAAAAGTTGATGTTGTTCGCTATATCAAGTTGCTCAGAACTATTTACATTCCATCTCATGGGATTAGTGAATTGCTAGAAATACATGGGGAAGCTGACTCTTCAATGGTACCCTTTAATGAGTTTCTTGTGATGTTTAATGATCCTGATTGGGGTTTCGGTATCATGTCGACACTTATCAAGCTCGAATTAGGTGATAGGAATCGACATGAAAACCGGGTTTGCTCAGTTTGCCGCTACCCGATCATAGGATCCCGATTCAAGGAGGTTAAATCCAATTTTAGTCTATGTAATCAGTGCTACAGTGAGGGCAAGGTCCCCCCTGCTTTTAAACAGGAGGAGTACACGTTTAAAGAATATGCAAATGAAGGAGAAGCAATGAAAGATAAGTGTTTATGTTTTACATTGCAATCTCACAAAGACTGACCTTTGTTTACACCCAAAAGAAAGCTATTTTTTCCCCCTGTATCATCCATCAAGCTTAGTTTTACCAATGTGTGCAGTGTACAATGAATCTTGTAAGTTTGGATCTTTGATTCTCATTTCCAGGTAGGTCTTCTCCAATTTTATAATCTTTATGTGTTCTGGTTACTTAAGTCTATATTTGTGTGTGGTGTTCTGGTCCCTCACATGCTTTGTTGCTTTTGGTTTGGTATGCTTGTGTTTGGTGTTTACCTTAAACTCAAGTTCAGACCAATTAACTTAAATTCGAGGCATTGAATTCTATTTAAGCCGGTCGGATCTGAACCCGTTCGTCTATAATTTTGATTCATCATCATCCTGTATGCCCGTGATAAGCATTGTCTTGTCTTCTGAATTGTCATAATGTGATAATGTTGTTATTTGACTAGTCATCACCGACACGTTTTGTTATGATTGTTATCTCACATCTTTTCAAGCAATGGAAAGACAATGACCCCCCAAAAAAAAAGTGTTTAATTTTTAATTATATAATTTAATGAAATTACCCCAAAATATTAGAATATTAGGAGGATCCAGTTTGACTGCTCAACAAAAGGCTTAGTAATTATTGAAAAATGATTTCGTTTTATAAAAAATAATATTACTTTTTATTTTTAATTTAAAAATTAAAAATTTAACCAAACTAAGTCGAGTCAAGAGCTTGGCTGACTCGGCGGCCCAGGCAATTAGGGCTTTGACACCCCTATGCCGTACCAATTATTAGATTCGTTTTCTCCAACTTCACACACCTAAAAACGCACATCTTTGAACCAATAATTCATCAATAACCAAGTTACCGTACGAAATTGCAAGCCATTACAATAAAAATTTACCTTGAAATTGTAAGAGAACAAAGACGTTAGTTCATCCTCCTACTTTTAATTTCAATTCTCTGATTTTTATACTAAAAAAAGGAAAATTAAAAAAAAAATATATATATATATGATAAGCGCTTCATAAAATAAAAAACCCATAATGATTGCATCTTCGGAAGCTTATCAACGTACAAGCAGGTGTTCTTGTTTATAATTATTTCTTTTTTAATAAGAAGAACCTGAATCAGCTATTTTTATATGCGTATTGAATAAACTTTCGAATTAATACAATAGTTTATAAATCACGTTAGTCGGGTGTTTCACATTAGACAAGTCCTATATGACAGGTTCAATCAAAAGATTATAAATAGGAGGATTCGGAAATAAGACTTTTTGACCCTCTGCCTCCACTCCACTAACTTGAACACCTCGAACACCTCTTAGGAAACTTATTTATGGTAACTGTCATACGTGTAATCAAGTTTGAACTTATAAAATTTGGATTTAATTTAATTTTTTTAAATATTTCGAATTCAATTCAAGATTTTTAAAATATACTAAATTTTGTATTTTTAAATTTTAAACCTAACTTAAAATTTAATTAACTTAATTAATTTTGAATAAGCTTGATCCAGGTGAGCCTATATACAACCAGTAGGAGTGGGCAAAAAATCCGAAAAAACAGAACCGACCTGTAAAATTAAAAAGACTGGGCCAAATCGAACCAAACCGATGTGATGGATGATTGGTTCGGTTTTGGATATTGAAAAACCGACTATATTGGTTCGGATGCAGTATAGGCAAAATATTTTCCAAACCAACCCGAACCAAACTGATCCACTAAAAACAAAAAAGTTTGTATTTTTTTATACTTCTAACTCTAGGTATATAAGGTAAGTTTGCAACTTTGCAAGTATGACAATTACCCAACAGGTCCTAAAATGAAATAAAAATGTTAGACATGTACTAAAATTGACCCAAATTTTAAGGTCCAAGATTAAGGCCCAAATCGATTGAAATAACCGAACCGAACTGAACCGCAAGGCAAACCAAATTTTCGATTTCATCTGACATTTGGTTCGGTTCGATTTTCTTATGAGATAAAACCGATTATTCGGTTCGGTTCAATTTAACAACTAAAAATTAACCGAACCGAACCGTGCCCACGTATCACATCTCAAGTAATAGATTATGAATCGTATCACATCTCAAACAAAAATCTTAAAGTAAAACATACCGCACTTCAGAACTGAGATCCTCATGCCAACCCGAGAGAAGTACTCTACTTGTGGGAATCCATTTCTTAGCAGAACTATTCGGCTTCCAAGGCTAGCTAATAGGAATGACTAGTTTTTCCAATTCCCCACTATCACCAAGCGTAAGTATGGGGAGACTATCAAGCAAGACACTAGACTAGGAAACTTCGATAAACAGCTTCGCATAGCCTGTCCTCTCCATCGAGGCAGTTTGTGAATCCATACAAACCGGATGTCTGAGGGAGCTGGCCATATAACTCTGTCCGGCGACCGTCTAAAGCTCCATCAGGAGGTTATGGAAATGAACCCACATAGGGATAATAACATTAATGAGACTGCGGTCCAAATCCAACCCCAGCCTCCACTTCTCCAGAAACAATGGTTGGTCACCGACATGCCAAGGACCTTTTTAAACGATTTCTGACAAGCAAGATTCATACGAAAATTTAAATAAAATGTTGTCATCTTCCTGCAACATGACGTTTTGTAGCCCCTTCTTAGCCCATCTAGCCTTTGCCCGTGCACTGACTGCAGGGAAAGCTGGTCTTTTGGATCAGAAGAAACTGACCAGAGCTAAAGACCAAGCCCGCGCCCCTACCTTTAACAAATCAATTGGGGGAGTTAAAACCCCACTCTTCAAAACATTGGGAGAATAGTGGAGGGTGCCCTTATTATGCTTCTTAGGGAGCGGTTTGCCCTATGACCCTTCGGTGGCGGTGGAAGCCGGAGTTGCCCCCATCGCTGAAGGGGAAACAGGAACGGGTCTATTCGGGGAGACACGAAGGACGTTCTTGGTGAGGGCGGGAAAATCATCCCTGGAGTGGGGGGCTTCGTCATTCTCCATTCGCGACAGACAGTGGCGGAGCCAGGAATTTCCTGAAGCCGGGGCTGATTGGACAGTGATGGACTGGCGGCGAAGACTTCCAGCAAAATCATCATTAATTCAAAAAACAATTTCACAAAGCACATTCATAAATGAAGTTAACTAAAATATTCAAATTACAATGTAGTTAACTAAAATATTCAAATTACAATGTCTTTACACATTTTAAGAACATTAGAGCTAATAGATGATAATTGTTTTCGGCAAGTCGTCATGGCTTGAAACTATTGTAAAATAGTCTCATTATCAATTTTTTTGAAGATTTCTCTCTCATTGTATACCACCATTATGTCATTCATCCATTC
>JAOTAY010000006.1:1641424-1651952 GCA_025629805.1 Erythroxylum baracoense
TTGAATTTTCAGAGAGAAAGAGTGAAGGAAGAGTGAATGTGGAGGAGGATGGGGAGGAGGAGGGGGTGGATATTACAAATGGGGATGTAATGGCAAGGGAAAGAAGGGCGGTGGAGGAGGACGAGGAAGAAGAGGGTTTAACAACCGTCAAGTTCATAGGAATAGGAAGAGAGTTTTCAACACAGAAGACTACAAGATTGGAGAGTTTGCACAATGCATGGTACGAGGAAGGTGCCAAGGCATGAGATTGGATTGCCCGTTACACTGTGGTGGACCTTGCTTCTATGACTGTCAATACATGTGCAAGGCACACTGCAAACGGCCCTAACTCGTAATCGCTATTTTTTGAGTGCATATTCGATAAATTCTCGAACTCAAAAGTTCGAAGAATCCGCAAATTAAGTATTCCAAATAAATTACTTAACGAATCAATGATTGAATGTTCAAATTCGATTTCTTGTTGAATTTGGAGTGATTATAATCTATATGATTTAGTAAATTCAAATGCTAAACTTGGTAGTGACAAGTAGGCTTAATGTGTTATGGGGATTCTTTTCATTGGGATTTGGGAGATGTAAAATTGCATGTGTTTTGGCTTTATTACTTTTTATTGTATGATTGTTTGTTGCTTAATAAAGAATGGTATTATCAACTTGTCAAATTTAATATGAATTTAATCTTAAAGTAGGCATAGGAAGTACAATTATCTAATAATGTCATCTGCACGTACGAATGTCAATGACTTGGCCTAGACCCGAGCCAACCACGAGTTAAAGTGGACCGGGCCAACCCAGCTCATCTTTTCTTTTTTAAATGCCAAAAGCGAGGTCGTTTTTGATAAAACGGTGTCGTTTTTAAAAATGACCTCATTTATGAAGTAATAGTTAGGCACCAAACTTCGACCGATGGCCCAACCAGGTCGACCACCTTTGGCCAGTGACCTACCTGTGACCCAGTCAACCCAGGCTAAAATTAAGTCGGGCCAAGTTAAAATTGTCATCCCTATCCACATCAAACCTCCATACCAAATGACATGAAGCAATAATTCTAATGTTTTAGATCGAAAGTTAAATACATAAAACAAAAAATTTAAGGATTAAAATGTATAATTGGTATTAGATAATCATAAAATTGGTTAAAGATCGAATAAAATTGAAGAATTTAAAAATTGATTGAAAAAGAACATTTTTGCTCATTGAAAATTTAAAGTTCAATTAAAAAAGAAAACTATTGAATAAAAATTAATTGATTTATTTGAGTATATAAAAATTAATTAGTTTACAAAAACTGATAAGTCAAGTAATAAATTAATCAAATTTTAGCATTACACTAAATCAAACTTAAAAATTGAAAAGCAAACAAAAAAATTAGTAAGTTCAAAATTTTTACTATTAACCAATCAAATCAGCTTGATTGTTAAAATCTGTCCCTGAATCTTGACTAGACATATAATATGTGGTTAATTGCATTCAAATTCACGTTATTTTTATATTTTTAAAATTTTCATTCTTCATTTTGATTTATGATTTTTATAATTTGTTCTTTTAAGATTATATTTTTGTATTACTAGCGAAACAGTACAGTATTGTTTGCATTATCTATCACAATCAAACTTGGTATTATATCAAATGCCACTTATATAAGTAATGCAGAGTTGTTTGGACCTCCTCCGTTTCTTCTGGTTAGATTTATTAGATTCGCTATATTTGTAATACACATTAGCGTTAGTTATGCATCCGGGATAAAACGTGAAAGGGAAGAAACGAAAAAAATGTGAAATCAATTTCATGAATGTAAACGAATTTTCCAAAATTGAAATGATCCAATTTCTACGACAACCTTTATGAGAGTTGTTTATCACCTCTCGATTAACATCTTTCTGCAACTTTCTCAACACGTAAACCACCGAATGAGTTAAAGTTTCCGAACATTCACGACTTCCTTTAATAGCAGCAGAAGACCTTAGCTATATATACATATACATATATATATAGCATTTATATCTGGCTTCTTTATTACATACTCAATACATGTCTAGTCTACAGTAATTAAGGGTCTATTTTTTTATTAAACTTCAACTCATTAATTTATATCTTTTATTAGACTATTTTATTATCTTTATCTAGATCAAATCCGATTCACTTAACTTTAAATTTATTACAACTGTTAAAATCGTAATAATAATTTTTAAAAGTCATGAGTACATTAATAATATGGTAAACTATATAGGGTCCAAGGAATTTTACCTATTTTTATAAGTATGGATAATATAAAAATATATTTTTTAAAATTTAAAAATTGTGGCCCATAATTATTAACGAATTGACAGCTGACCATATGTTCCATTATTGTTTCCTTCCTTGGATAGGAAAGGTTTTCAGGTTAGAAGATTATTATTATTAAAATTGAAGTAAGTCGGTCACTATTTTTTAAATTAAATAGATTTTAAAAATTAATTTAATAAGATTATATAGTGTTAATTAAAAATTACAAGTTAATTTAAGCATAATTTTAAAAACAACATCTTGTAAGAGTCTTGTCAATATATATGTTTTAGAGAGGTCTGTTAATATACAGACTTACCTGTACTTAGTATGCGGATGTGCCCTACTTAATAGAAAGACTATTTTAAATTTAAGTATAATTTAAATATATATAATTAAATATTTCACTAATATTTCATTAAAAATCTATTTTTTAATTTTGAGGAGTCATATTTTGATTAATCTTACATGTTAAATATCGGTAAAACTATTAAATAAGCTTTATAGACATAATTCAAAGTGTAATTCCTACATAAGAGATTGAAGTTACTAAATATAAATAAGTAAATTGGATTCAACTCATCTCATACATGTGTTAGGATTATATCAAACTTTAAATTATGATTTTAACTTACTAGCTAAGACATGGACCTCAAATGGATTAACTGAATTGAATTTGTTAGTTTTGTTTTTTAATCGTTAATTTTTTAAAATATATAATTTACAATTTATAATATAAAAGGATTAATTACAAAAAAAAATCTTAAACTTTGCTCAATTATGTAATTACAGTCTGAACTTTAAAAAGTAACAATTAAATACTTAAATTTTCAATTTTTTTTCAATTCCAACCCAACGTTAGTATTTCCGTTAACATTGCTTATGTGACTTGCCACGTAAGACAAAATCTCTAAACACTTATACACATCAGACCTAATTAAGTTTAACTAAACTGCATCATTTTAGAGTTGAAATCCCTAAATTATTGTAATTGAAAACCCTAAATTAGTTCGTTCTCACACAAAAAAAAGAGGGGCTAGGCTGGCAAATTGAGATTTCATTCAGATTTTTAGAAATTGTGTCGTTGTCACATCAACAACGTTAACGAAAATACTAACGTCAGCCTATAATTAAAAATTGAAAGTTTAAATATTTAATTGTTACTTTTTAAAGTTCGGACTATAATTATAAAATTGAGAAAAGTTTAAGATTTGTTTAATAAAACCTATATACAATTAACTACGAGTTCATTCAAGCCCAATATAAAAATATGTAATTTTGAATCGTTCTCGTTTTGATTTTGAATATCTTAAAATTAAAAATTAAAGCGATATAATCCCAAAATTTTAATTAAAATAATATTTTTTTAAAAAATTAAACTAAAATTTAAATTTGGAATTTGACGTGCTATCTAAGGCAATGTTTTGAACCCTGATTAGGCTAGAAATGACTAACATACAAAGACCCAATAAGGTCAACGACACGTCGTCTGCAGGAAACATAAGACCCTCGAATTATAATAACTCTAGGTCCATGGATGGCCACAAAACTTGACCAAAGATGGTTGCGAGCTACACCTTTAAGAGATCAATTGTTTTAATTACTAGAAATGCTTTTTTAAATACATTATTAATTATTTTACACTCGATTTAACCAAAATTTTGAATTTTAAAAGTGTTTTTCTAATTTTTAATTTTCAGAAAAAATCCCATTTTTTAGATTTCGATTAGAAAATAACGACCAAACATATATAGTACAAATATCAAACATGAACTAATTAAATGTAACTAATACGGTAACACAATTTAACTCTTAAACTCAGCTAACCAATTAAATTTAATAATTTAATCTAATTATAATAAATTATTAATTTGATATGATATAATTAATTCGATTCAAGTTTAACAATTATTAGGTTAAATGTAAACAATATTTTATTAGTCTATGTCTAACATTTATACTGCATACATTTCGTTATTATTTTTTAACCAAAATTTAAGGGAAGGAATTTTTCAAAAAAGCTAAAAATTAAAATGATTTTTTCATAAAATTTTAAAATCAAAATTTTTAAACTAAAGAAGAGGTGTATATCTTTTACTTTAATAGAAATTTAATTATTTTACACTCGACTCCATGTATTTGGTTTAAAATACGTTATTGTCGCGTGGTCGAACCTAAAAAATATCTCCTAATCTAATTTTATAAAAAAAGATAAAATAGTTAAGTCTCATTACACTTTGCGGTTTTCTAGTTACTTGAAGCATCAACTCACATGATTTCTGATTGTTAGTGTGTGAGATTGTGTATTGAAGTTGGATGTATTAGGCTATGATTCTGACATGCAAATTGACTCGTATTGTTGTCTATACTCTACACTTAGGTGTGAAACCAAAATGGCGTGTTTTTTCTCCTATGTTCAATGGTTTACTTTCAGGATATGCATGCCCAACTTGCCAAGGAAGAGAAGCCATGCTTTGCTGTTTTTCAAAATACCTGACCTTGTAGCTAAATTTAGGTTTACATGTCAATGGAGCCCAGTCCAAGCTCTAACTTCAAGCCACCTTGAGATTTTTTCAATAATTTTAAATCCGGACACGAAGTTAAACTTTTTTTTAATGGAGAAATCTGCTGTCACGATCTTTTAGATACGTACTGGGTAAACTTCTAGATTGACGTAATAGTCTGCAAATTACGCTAACCAAGTACTCCGCACTAGGCAAGCCTTGTACGACAGGCTCGATTGAGAGAGTGTATGTGGGGAGATTCGAACACAGGACCTTTTTACCTCATGCTCCCCTACCAACTCGACAACCCTTATGGGCACTAGAAGTTAAACCAATAGAACAAGAAATTTAAGGTTTAAAAATTCAATTAGTATTAGAGCATCATAAAACAAATTAAAATTTTAATAAATTTAATAAATTTAAAAAATGATTGAAGAACAATATCTCTACTCATCGAAATTTAAAGTTTAATTGAAAAATAAGACTATTAAATGAAAATTAATATTTATTTTAGTTTACAAAAACTAATTAGTTTATAAAAACTGACCGATTAATTAATAGACTGATCAATTTTTTACAGTAAACAATATTAAACTAAATCATAGAACCCCGGTATATTTAATCATAAATTTGACTATTTATATTATAAGATCTATATGGTTTCAAAAGTGTAATTATACCTCGAGATAATCACATTATTAATGACAAAGCATAGTTCAATCCCATTTATAATTAAGTTATTCTTCTTCATAATTTGGACTAAAAAACTTAAATTACCAATATAATCTTTACTTTTATTCTAATTTGTAAAATATGGATCTTAAAAATACCCTCAAATTTAAAAAAATAGTCAAAACTCATAACTCAACAACATTGAAAAAAAAAATACCTTGTCAAGATTTCAACAAGTTTCTATTCATTTAGGTTGAAGCTTGACCAAGAAATTGAAAATCGATACTCAAATTATATCTTTTCTTTTTTCTTTATTTCATAATAAGCAAATCATACCAACTAACTTGAAAAGCCTCATTACCTACAAGACGAGTAATGATGTTTATTTATCAACCACAAATGTGATAGGTCAATGAAGGGGTGTTGGTGATAAAGTTGAGAAAGAGGCAAAGAGTACCATTTTTAATGGCAAATCTCAAACAATAAATTTTCAATCTTGGAGGTTATGACATTGATGTGTTTGCTAAGATTTATTTCACAAGTAAAGAAATAAATAGGATTGATTTTAGCCATACAAAAAAATATATTTATTTTTAAAAAAATTTATATTAAATAAAATTTTAATTAGATATACGAATCAACTCAAAAGAGCATAATCTTTTCAATTTTTTAATTTATTACTAAATTTTATATTTTTCATTTTAATGAATAATTTTTCAGAAGTTTATATATACCAGATGAAATGGTTATTTTTATTGATATGTCGTGTCAATCAAATGTTATGTAAATGTCAATATATTAGTCACATTAGCAAAATTAATTTTTTGATTGAACTTATATTAATTTTAAAAGGTTAGTCATTAAATTAAAAAATTTTAATATATTATCCCATTTTAAAATATTCTAGTAAAAAAGTGATCTAGAATACAAGGAAGACTTCTCAGGATTGATTATTTTGATACCATATCACTATCATCCTAATATTCTCTACTTTCACATAAATGCCCTTAATTTTATTCATTTGCTATTGATAGCAACCTCTCTTGAGCAAAGGATCGTTGGATCTTTGAAATTTCAACACTAAGAACACACATATTTCTCTTTAAGTCCTTTTTCTCAGGTTCATAGATGAAGAAGAATCTAAGTTTGTACCTTGCCTCAGTACACGGCACTGACAGAACAAAAAGGGTTGTACCACTCTGACCATATTTGTACCAGACATTCAAGATATAATTAGTACCTGGCAAGTGCTTTATAAGAGAGAAATGATGGACAAGAAAAAAGAAACCTGAAAACTAGTTGAATTGGACCACGTCGAGTGAAGTTGAAGTGTATGTACATGAAAAAACAGATCAACTGAAAGAAAATGCAAAGGAACTTGATTCAACGCTGTACCAAAACCACAAAGCTGGAGGCTTTGTTCTTGATATTTCTTGGTTATGGAGATCTAGTCTTACAGTTGTTCAGAAGAGCCTAGATCTCTTTAACCCAGTAGTTGAAAAGCTGATTTGTGGAACAGTGAAACCATCATCTGCCCAACTTCTGCTAGCTAATTTCATGTTTGAAGTCTCCTTGAACACGTCCTGAGGACAAACCTCAGGTGGGTATAGAGTAAGTGATCCTCCCAAGTTTTCTGATGAGAAGCAGCTAATATTGCTCTCAAGATTGGTGTCCACAGGTGGCAGTGTATTACCATCAGGCTGAAATTCAGAGACTGACCCATCACAAAACTCCTCATATCGAAGTAGGTTAACACTAAAAACAATAGAACAAGAAAGAAAAACAATGCAAACCTTACAGAAACCAAAGGGATTCAAAGAGGAATCAAGAAAGTCCTCGACATGCCACCCAGGAAGCATCTCTATCAAGTACTCTGATATACTACTACTTGGTAACGCAGCAATTTCTTGATCACTTGACACCAAGCTACATGACTCAACCTCATTCACGGATGTGTTTGAAGGTAAGCTTTTAGCTATTGGAACTGGGTTGCAATTTGTCGGAACAACAGGTACAGGCAATTCTTTTACTGATGCTTCTTGTGGTTGTTGCTTAGACTTAGAATCAGGAACAAGATCCGAACTTTCTGTTGTAGCCGTAGAAGACGCATAAAGAGCCGATGTAGTAGAGAGTTTAACGCCTGTAAGAAGAAACCTATCGTGCTTTCGAGTATGTTCATTAGCTGTATGTATTGGAACGTCACAGTCTCTGCACAAAATCGCACGGTCTTGTTGGCAGAACAAAAAAGCCCGTTTTTCCTACAAAAAATCAAAGACCCACTTATTGATTTTCACTATAAACCAACAACATAGAAGCAAAAAGACAAACACCTGGCAGACATCACAGAGAGGGAAGGTTTTTGGACTCAGTAGGAGAAGAGAGAAGCGTTGGTGCTTTGATGCAAGCTTATTGGCATGGTGGACTCGGTGGTCGCATGTATCACAGAGAGCAGCCTCATCTGCGGTGCAGAACACCGAAGCTTCTTCTTTATTACAGACGTCGCACTGGATCTTCATCTACCGATTGATTCTCGATCGACCCTTTTCGGATCTTCGTTAAACTGAACTACGTCAAGCTCTGGATTGAGAGAGTAGGAACTTGGAAGAGAAGAAAGAGAAGTGAGGAGAGGATAGGGCTAAGTGAAACATAAGTGTCCCAGAAGAGTAGGAGGGTTATGGGGTTACCATGTTTTTGGTTCCCTGTTTGACTGTGCTTTGTATGTAATGAAATGGTCATGGAACAGACAACGATGTACCTGTGGATTGAATTTGATTGTGACCGGTTTCTTTTGTTGCCTAAATTGTGATTTGTATTTTAAGATTTCACAACAACAAAAAACTATATTTGATATTTTAAATTTATTAAAATAATATTTAAGTAAAAGAAATAAACCTCTCCTATAATTTAACAAATTTTAGAAAACTTTTTAATTTTTAAAATTTTTGAAAATTTCTTCTCATTTTTAGAGAAAGTTTGGAATCTAATAAATTGGATTCAATTTATTAATTTTATGTAATTAAATTCAATTCATATGTTTGGAATGCTAAAAAATAGATCACTTGAATTCAACCACGTAATTAAATCTCATTTTCTTTATAAATTCAAATCACATTTCAAATGATTCGATTTGGTATGTAAATTGAAGAGTCAATTTTTTTCAAAATATTAAAAATTCTTTTTCCAAATATACACATCATAAATATACAAGTTATTACAAAATATACACACATTGATTACATACTATTTTTAGTTAAGGATTAAAAAGTCATATGAAGTAGTTGAATTCATTTTTATTGTGTTCCAAATAATATAATTGAATTCAGTTATAATATTTATAGATTTATTCCAAACAGTATAAATCGAATTTAATTCAATCCCACAAATGCAATTGAATCCAAGTCGTCAATGAATCCAATTCGAAAGTTTCCAAACGGCCTGTTAGTTTTTAAGAAAGCTCACTTCTCTTATACTTTAGTTAAAAAATAATGACTAAACAACATTAGGTGTAGACCAATCAAATATCATTAATATGATAACTCAACATAACTTTTAAACTCGACCTAAATAAATTAAATTCTATTTCAATTAATAGTTTGAGATAACTATAATAAATTACTAATTTGAGTTAAATTTAATTAGTTTGGTTCAAATTTAAAAGCTAAGTTGAATTTTTATACAAATAGTATTTGATCAATCCACGTATGTTGTTCATACTATATATGTTTCATGTAATTTTTATCCGAAGTCGCAAAAAGGAATTCTTTAAAATTGCAAATTAAAAGAAGTTCTTTTGATAATTTTAAAGATTTAATCTAATATTTATTGTATTTTAAATATAGTATAAAAGTAATAATAGAGATAAATGTATAATTTATTTAAAACTTTTATTGATTGTCATATTAAAGATCACAATTTTAAAAAAATTATTTTAAATCATTCAATAATTTAAAATTCTATATAAAAATTGAATTTGATTGTGATTGGTTTCTTAAATTTTGTTGCCTAATTGTGATGTAAAATATAATGTGGTTAACTATTATTAAAAATAAAATTTTAATAAAAATAAAATTTTTATTTATTAAAATTGATTATATATAGCTACCAATAATTAGTCATATGGTTGAATCTAATTTTACCTAGAATAGTTGAGCTTTGAGTAGGTCTAAACTTAGGCAGCCAAGCTCGAACCCAACTTTAATAGGTTAGTTCGGGTTGTTCATGTTGGTTTCATATCAATTTTGAATTTTACATTTAAGTATGATTGAAACTCTTATGAGTTTGAACTTTTCGATTTAATTATCTAATTTCGATCAATTCTAAGTTTAAACTTAATAAAAATTGAACTCATACTTGCTTGATTAAATCTATAATCATTTTAAATAGATTTTTAATTTAAATATTAAACTTTTTTATTAAATTTGTGGGCACCACATATATCCAACATTTTTAAAATTAAAAATTGTTATGGATTCCATTATTATTACTTACTCTCGAAAACATTAAACAAATCCTAATGTATAATAATTCATTCTCTGTGTCTGTCTACTATGGGGGACCATGGTCCACGAAGCCTTATGTGCCACTAGGAAGTATGGGATGCCTTTGAAAAGTTGTTCATTTACGAGTTTTAATGAGCAATTATTTCTCTTATCTTTTGCACAATATAATCATCTAACAAAGTTGTTGAGTTGAGTCTACGAGTAAAAGAATCTCGACTATCTTATTTTGAGTTGTGTAAATTGTAATTGCCTCTTATAAATATTCACGTGACCTTTAGGTTACGTTTGTATCTGCAGTATGTTGGAAATAAATACTTATTTACCGCAGTTTCTAAACGCAGTCACATGTTTGGACTTGCAGGAAAATGATTGGAGATTGAAGGAAAGTATGGTGCTACCGCAGAAATCGATAAATAGAAAGAGGGTTGTGGTAAGAAAGTACTTCTGCGGTAGAAATTCTACTTTCCATTAATAACCTTCTGATAATTATTATTTTCTATTATGAAATATTTTCTTTACTAAATTTATTTTATTTATATTTTCTTATTTTAATTTAATATTTTATTATTTATAATTTTAAATTTATATG
>JAOTAY010000006.1:1660337-1671684 GCA_025629805.1 Erythroxylum baracoense
TGAGTAAGGTTGGATGCCGCGGTATGTCCCGCAAACACACGCCGCCGACCTAAGGGCGGGTGTGGGGTCCAACAAATTTTTTGGTTCAGTTTTCAACGTTTAGTTTGAATTAATTTAATAATTTTTGTTGTAAAAATCAATCAATTTATTAATTAATCGGTCAATTTTTGTAAACTAATTAGTTTTTATAAACTAAAACAAATCAATTAATTTTTATTAAAAGTCTCTTTTTTAATTACACTTTAAATTTTTTGATGCTTTAACCATTTTCAAATTCTTTAATTTTTATTGAAACTTTAATTGACCGATTGAACTTTTTAAACTTTCAATCTTTTATCTTATTTATTTAACTTTCGATCTGATTTTTTGTCAAGGCAGTAGGCTTAAATGGAGACTGCTTAAACACATTTTTAGCTTCATAGTTACTTAATATAATAATTACTTAAATTGAGGCAAATGAAACGGATTAAAAAAGTATTTTATTTTTTGAGAAAAGGTGTTATTATTGTTAGATATCTCCCTAAATCTCAAATACTAGGCTATCTAAGTTTTGTAAGGGTGAGTTTTATTTTACTTACAATTGGTGACCCACTAAGTAAAAAGTTCTTTGATTGACTCATAGGTGGTTGGATTTGGTGGCTTATCAGAGAAGCCAATTTATGATGAGATAAATAGGCTTTGCCCTTTTTTTTGCAACGAAGGTGGTTATCGTAAAAACCAAAACAGAGGAGGAGAAAAAGAGAGGTCTACTCTATTGTTTTAGCGTGTGAGACGACAACTGTTTGGTGAGATAATCAAGAGGAAGTGGATCATCATCGACAAGTATTCGGTATTGGTATCTCTTGGGTTTGTAGAGAGTACTAAATTAATTAGAATTTTCAATTTGTACTAGAACCTAGAGATAATTGTACTTATCGTTGAGACTATTGTTATTGATTGTACTCTTGATTATTATAATGGATTGATTTTAGTTCGTAGGGATTTGGGCCATGGTTTTTTCCCTAGTTGAGAGGGGTTTTTCACGTAAATTGCATATGCATTGATTTAGTTTCTTGCACTTTATTTCTCTTGCTATTATTGTTGTTGATGTTGTAGTAATTTTTCCAACAACTGATATCAGAGCTGTGGATGGAGGATCCTTATGTAGGGAAAAATACTGTTTGGTTGATTTAGGAAAGAATTAGTGTGAGAAGAGAATGGATGAAAATAATGCTTCCAAATTTCATGTTTCCTTGTTTGATGGGAAAATAAACTTTTGGGCGTGAAAGAGTACTAATAAGGACTTATTGGTACAACAAGATTTAGATGCGGCTTTGGAACCGGACAAGTCGACGAGCCTGTGATGCCAAGTGGGTGTCGATAAAGAAGAAGGCGGTTAATACAATTCAGTTGGCTATAGCTCCGGAGATCATGCACAACTACTTGAGTAAGACGAATCCAAAAGCTTTGATGGATAAGCTCCAAAATGTGTATGCCTCCAAATCGCTAACTAACATCTTGTGCTTGAGATGAGAGTTGTACCAATTGAGGATGGAGGAGGGTACAGCCTTGCAGGACCATATTAATTTGCTCAATCAACCAGTGGCTTAGTTGAAGAATGCAGATGAGAAGACCACCGATCAAGAACGAGTTCTCTTGTTGTTAGCTTCACTACCCAAGTCCTACCGACCTATTATCATGACGTTGCATGTTGGTAGGGAGAAGATTACGCTAGATGAAGCTATAGCAGTATTGAGGGAGAATGAAAGGATGGTAACACATGTTGATGGAGGTTCTCTGGGTGATGGTGATCGAGCACTAGTTGTGAGGGAATTTGAGAGAGGGAGGAATCAAGAGAGAAGGGGAGATGGCTCAAGGAGTAGATCGAAATCGTGCGTGAAAGACTTTAGTAACGTGGAGTGTTATTATTATAAGGATAAGAGACATGTCCAAAGTTGCTATCCATAGATGATGGAGGACTTAAAGAATCTCCATTTAATGCAAAAGAAGAAGGGCAAGACTAAATTAGATGATGATGGTGATTCCACTAATGTGGTAATAGGTGAAGGTGATGGTAATTTGTTATTGGCTACTCATGGTGAGGTGAAGGAGGGCCAAGAGAGTTGGGAGTTAGATTCGGCCGTGTTAGTTCATGTTTGTAGAGACCAAGCCTTGTTTGATATTTTGCACCAAGATGGGGAGTATGGCCATATTAACATAGTGGGTGATCAAAAATTGAAGGTCCAAGGCATGGAGACCGTGAGGATGAAACTCGATGATAGTATGACCCAAACTTTCCACAATGTGAGGTATGTGCCAAGTGCTCATGCTAGCCTTATTTTCTTGGGTGAATTGACAAAGTACGGGTATAGATATGTTAGCAGTAGGAGGTGCTGCAAAGTGTACCACTGTGCTCGCTTGGTAATGCAAGGAAGGAAGGCCGACAATAACATTTGCTATGTGAGTTTTGCAAAGGTGAGCTTTGTTGTACTTACAAGTGGCAGCCCACTAAGTAAAGAATTCTTTGATTGTCTCATAAGCGATAGGTTTTGGTGGCTTATTGGAGAAGCCAATTTCTGATGAGATAAATAGACTTCATCTTTTTTTTTGCTACAAAGGTGGTTGTCGTAAAAATCAGAACAAAGGAGGAGAAAAAGAGAGGTCTACTTTATTGTTTTAGCATGTGGGATGAAACTGTTTGGTGAGATAATCGAAAGGAAGCAGATCATCATCGACAAATATTCTATGTTGGTATCTCTTGGGTTTGTAGAAAGTACAAAATTGATTAGATTTTCAATTTGTACTATAAACTAAATATAATTGTACTTGTTATTGAGATTATTGTTGTTGGTTGTTGATTGTACTCTTGATTATTATATCAGATTGATTTTATTCCGTGGAGATTTGGATCGTAATTTTGCCCTAGTTGAGAGAGGTTTTTCACATAAATTGCATGCGTGTTAATTTAGTTTTTTACATTTTCTTTCTTTTGTTATTATTGTTTTTGAGATTTTAGTAATTATTCATAACAATTATTATAAATATATACAAGAAAAGATTGATGTGATTATTTTATTTATAAAATTGAGATATTTAGCCACGACCATCAACAAGCGTGAGAAGATAATTACCGAGATTTGGTTAAGGACTAAATACAATTAACTAAAACCAAAACAGGAATTGTCAAATCCTTGATTAATCTTATAGAATTCGGAGTGGTGGGGTCGTACAAACAAGCAGACAAGACAACATTTTTTTCCTGTCTAAAATGATATCACGGTGATCTAACAACCAAACCTTTATCAAGAACCACGAAGGAACATGAACCTGATGGCCTGCAAGATGGTGTCGGCATTTCTGTTTAGTGATAAGACAATAACTTTCCTCCTCGGTCATGGTTGGATTCCAACTCCATTCACTTGGGCTCCACTCTGTACTCGAGCTATGATTAGGGCAACGACCGAATACCAACCTAATTTAACAAATAGAGTTATTTTTGTATGTTGATCAATAATTGTTTTCGAGCCTAACAAAGCCTAGCCTTATGTTCAGGTTGAAAGTTTCAGGTATGATCTGGTTTCAAATTTGATCGTACTCGATTTGTGCCTAATGTTTCGAATTTAATCGAACTTTAAATCGTGACAAGGCCAAATAAAGAATTTTGTGCTAGACTAAAGTTATAAAGACACAAACCAAACAAATTTATTGCCATCATTTTGTTATCCAAAATTTGAGTTAAAGATAAGGAAATACCAAATTACATTCGAATCCAATCAAAAAATTAAAATTTATTCAAGTTTTGGACTTCGAGTAAAAAATATTAGGTTCAAATTAAAGTAGACTGTTAGATATATGTTGAATATATCTATTTATTTTATTTTGGCATATTTTTATAAATTGAACTTATCAGATTTTTTATTATCTTGAATTCAAAGATTGAATAATGTTTTAGATAGAATAAAATTCTATCGTGCATAGATGTGAATTTGATAAAAGATTCTATATTTTGAATTAAGTGGTCTTATGAAATGGAGTAGCAAAAGTTCAGCTGGGCGTTAAAAGGTGAATGGATTTTGAGTGAATTAAAAAAACCCACGGCCGATTGGTAGTAGAGTGTGTAGGTCTTCGGTGGTTGATTGTTCTTGGCAAAAAAGGTGAATGGATTTTGAGTGAATTAAAAAAACCCACGGCTGACTGGTGGTTGAGTGTGCGGGTCTTCGGTGGTTGGGTTGTTCTTGGCAAAAAGGTGAATAAGTGGATTTGTGAGTTATTTTTTTCAGACATGCTCATCTGGGATTGTGAGTTGTGTTTATGAAATCAACACGGCTTCATTAATTATCTATACTTTCATATGATCTAATTAAAGCTGTTAAATTTGGATGGATTGTTTCAATTGAAGAATTATATCAAGGAGCTGAAATTATAGAGAAGTTGTTTTTCTATCTCAAGTGTATATAATTTTCGTTCTTTATTATTTTAATCACTTAAGTTATTTGTTCATTGTTCTTTCGTTAAAAGATTGTTGAGAAAAATCTTTTGTTGAGGTTAACACGAGTCGGTCGTGTTACTGAGTGTGAAATTCTTTCACGGGAAGTGAGATTGAGAGATAATGTCAATGGTTGAGTGACATCTGCTCAATAAAGTCTTGGGTAAATTTATTGTACTTCAGTAAAAGTGATTAAGCTAGGTGAGAGCCCCGCAGATATAGGCAAGGAGTGCCAGCGGTACCAAATTTTCGATGTTGATTTATTTTTTATTCTTTTAATTTTTTTGATTTTATTTGTTTGCTATGAACAAATCGGAAAGTTTGCAAAACTTTTACCCCCTTCGATTTTCATAGACTATATAAAATTTAAATTTAACCTCAAGTTCGATGAAATCAAACGTAAATTTTTAATTAAAACTCAAATATTATCTAAAATTCAACTGAATTGTTGACTTTATAGTGGGTTAAAGTCTCATCTTTGTAAACCTAACACAACATGAGCTCAAGTTGGAGAACCTGTACTAGATATTTTGTGAACTATCTCGAGTCTCGACTCAATATATTAAACAAATGGAAGCAACAATGCCACGGTGATAATTCATAATTCGAACATATTTGAGATGTAATACGAAAATAGGATAAACCTACTTCCTTGTACTTTGGAGCCACCACGCCTAGTCTCTAAACTAGATGCCTATCTGCTTCTAGATCGTGATTCTGTTCTATTTCCATGAAAATAGGGATCGTGTTCTTATTTAACATCTTTTTCTTATCTACACGAACAGCCGTTGCTCTTCTTTTTCATGAAATCAGCAACAATTCATAATTATTATAGTTTTTGTTTGGAGTAAAGAAATGAGGTTGTAGATGTAAAAATTTTGTTTTATAAATTTTAATTTTGTTGAGAATATTTATCGTGAAATTGTACAATTCATATAAATAATAAAGAGCTATGAAACTTGATTCCATATACTTTCTAAAATCTTAATTCGGTTAAATAATTGACAAATTTGTATATTTTTTAATGCTCTAAAAATAGGTAAGGAAAGAAGTTTAAGGTTTTGAAGGTTAATCCGTATAAAATATGTTAAAAATTAAATAAAAATAAAGAATTTTAAATATGATTAAAAGAGACTGTTTTTATTTATCGAAAAATTTGAAGTTTAATTAAAAAGTAAATTTTAAATAAAAATTAATTGATTCATTTTAGTTTATAAGAAATTATTAATTTACAAAAATTAAACAATTAATTAATAAATTTATCGATTTTTAACAATAAAAATTATTAATAAAAATATGACGAGTGGATTATTATAAAAATATATCTAATATTCATAACTCAAAAATGATATTGTACTAAAATTTGATAATGTTTATATTATATCGATTTAAATAAAACATAGCAAAATATAATGAAATAAATTATGTAATAATAAAATTATATATATATATATAATAGACATTCGATATATGTCCATAATCCACTCTTGATATACTCTTATTTTATTTTATTTTATTTTTATAAAAATCTGTTCTAAATATTCATAAAAAACAAAAGAAATAAAAATATATTTGTTTACTTTATTCACAGCCTATAACGGCTATACATAAATAAAGATATGTAATTAGAAGAATCCATACCATATTCTTGATGAAGTGACGGGTGATGGGTCCGAGGAATGGGAAGCACTATTCATACTAGAATATTAGAATAGTTCCTCATTATCTCAATCATAATGGACATTGATTGCCTTTGGATAAGCTTTTTTTTATTTATATATATTTTTTGACAAAGCTTGTTCCCTCTCACATCACCATCTCTTCCTGTCAGTTTAGACTTTAGAGACCTTCTAAAGGTTCGTTACTTTAGTTCGGTCCAATATATTACAAACCAAATTAAAAATTAAAAGAATAAGATAAAGGAAAATTTTAATGGAAGGATTAAAAAATGTTGATCCAAGTTATTTCATCTCGGTTAAATTAGGTTGTGAGATCATCGTACAAGAAGCTACTGTAGATTTGCACTATATTTCTTTGCGACATTTTTATAACCAGGTTATGGATCGGACTCGGACTGGAGTTCTTCTGACCCAACTTGACTCGTAACTCAAAGAGAAGGTACAAAATAACGTCGTTTTATCATATATTTTTAAAAAGATGTAGTGGGTCGAGCTTGACCTATTGCCATCCCTAGTAGACTTCCCTTGTAGTTTAAGAAATTAAAAAAAATTCCTAATTTTTGAAATTCTTAAAAAAATTTCTAATCTTCAATTTTTTAGAAAAATCTCTTATTTAAATTTCTATTAAACAATAATGACGAGTTATACACGATATGAATATTAGAGATGAACTAATAAATGTCACTAATATGATATCTCAACTCAATTCTTAAACCTAATCCGAATTAATTAAATTTGACTTAAATTATTAATTTAAGATAATTATAATAAATTGTTAATTTAAATAATATTTAATTAATTCAATTTATATTACAACTTTTTCTTCGGTATTAATAATTAAAATCAAATTTAATTAAATTTATAAGATTCTTTAAATTACAAAGAATATTTATATCTTTTACCCTAATTTTGGAACGAGAATGGCAATAAATCAAGTTGGGTCGAATTAGTGAACTCGATTGTTGTCTACTGTTTAAACCTGCTCAGACTATTACAAATCGACTTTTTTTTGATATAATTTATTAAAATAACTTTATTTAATCTATTAAGTTCAAATTAAATTGAGCTGATCGGATTTTAATTTACAATCCTGATTTAGAGTTATATCGGAACTTTTTTGCATATGAACAAATTCCAGATCCAACCAACCCCTGGACCACTCATCTGGATCTGAAGCTGAAGTAATAAGCTGGCGGGGAAAGAATAACTTCGATACCTACTGCCAAGCATGGGCGTGGAATGGATACCTGTCCCAAGGTATGTAAAGAAGCAGTCTATTTAGTAACTATTAACTGTGAATTGAACTGAATTCCATTCGTGAAAGGACGAAAATTGGTCGGGTTGAATTGGGGTTGCTGTTGATTCGATTTGACTCTCAGAATGCAATTCAGTTCTGATCTGAAATTCAATCAAGTTGAATAGTCAGATCTTGTTCGAACCGTCTAAAACAATATTATTTGGCTATGAAAGCTTCGGACGCTCAAAACTCAATCATCCCAAATCTAACTATTAACTGTGAATTGAGTTATGCTGAAATGCAAATGAATTGAACGTAGTCTTGGACACAAGTCAATCATATATAACCAAGCGTATTATATTAAAATAGGTTTAAGCAAGTTATATATAATCAAGATATTATATCTTATTTCAAAAATGCATTAATTATGAGTTATATTTTGATATATAATTTATTATATCTTTATATTATTTTTTATACACAAAATAATTCTCCTTGTGAATTTCAAGTATTTTCTTTTTCCAAGTAAATCTATTTATTTCTAGTTAACTTCACTTCAACCTGTAATTAATACGAAATTATCTGAATCACTACTATTATTAATATCTTTATTATTAGCATTAGTATTAGCATCGGTATTACTATTATGTTTATGATTATTAATGTTATTATGATTATGATTATTATTATTATTGGTATTTCTATTATTAGTATTATTACTTTTATTTTTATTTTTACTATTATTTATATATATTAGTTATTTTTATTATATTTTATTTCCCCCATTATTATTATTATTATTACCATTATGTTTATTTTATTCTATGGTTTTTAATTTTACTTTTATTTATTATTCTTTTATTTATTTATTTATTTTCACTTTCTATTTTTCTTTTCATTTTCATTCATTCATATGAGTCATTTGGAAATAGTCTCTCTACTAGTTAGGGGTAAGGTTGCGTATTACTGGACCTTCCCAGATTTTGTGTCTCAGCAGAATTTCTACTGAATATTGTTGTTGGTGTTGTTATTGTTATTGTTATTTTATGTACCACTGGTCATCTATCTCAATCCATAATTAACAAAATATAAATTTATGAATCTCTATTCACTTTGTCAACCTTAGCGGATAAAATCGTTTGGAAAAATTCTATGAAAAATTGGATCAAATACAAAGAAGTTTATATATAATTAAAAATTTTATATTTTAACTTAAAATTTTAAATAAAGATTATGAACTCAATTTTTATACGTAAGTCATTCCATTTTTATTTTTTTAATACGATACAATTTAACTTATTAATTTTTGGAAATTTATTTTTTCATATTACCATTATGCAAATTTATGGTATCTGTTGTAAAAATCGACCAGATTAGAGCAGGCTCACAATTAAATAGGATTGAAGGAATAGTAATGAACAGACAGATTTTACGTGAAAAATTCCTAAATCAGGGTAAAAATCACGGGCAAAGATAGAAGAATTTTACTACTGAAAAATTGGAGAATTATAAGAAGAAAAAACTAGACTCACAAAAATACACATAATATTTTTGTCTCTCTCTTTTTTCCCCCTCTCTCACCTCAAATCTCTCTTTGTTCTGCCCATATATTCTCTTTGTTCATCTCCTGCCTATAAGATATGAAGATATGATTGGCCAAATTGGCCAACCATATTGTTATTTTATTAGCATAGTATTCGGTGCCTACCAGCCACAATAGTTGGCAATTCTCCCATTTGAATTTGATAGATAATCAATCATATCTTCACACCATTCTTTTCTACCTTGCTACTTTATATTGCTTACGTTTTTGTCAAGCCACACGAGGATCCATACCACATAAACTTGTCAACGTTCATTGTTTTTGTCATAAAATCTGCCAGGTTATTCATGGTATGAATTTTTTGAATATCCACCGTTCCTTCTACTTCCTCACAAACGAAGTGGTATTGAACTCAAATGTGTTTTGTCCTTAAATGAAATGATAGATTCCTTGTAAGATGCAAAGCACTTTGGTTGTCACAAAACATGGTAATATTCTCTTGTTTATACCCAAGTTCTTCCAACAACACCTTCAACCACACTATTTCTGTACTGGCTTGTATAGCTGCTACATGTTCTGCTTCTGTTGTTGACGTAGTCACAACTGACTGCAGTTTTGAAACCTAGTTCATAGCCCCTCTAGCTAATGTGAACACATATCCAATAGTGGATTTACTTTTGTCAAGATCACCTTTATAATCAGCATCAACATATCCTCTGACAGTAAAATCTAATCCTTCATAACATAATGCAATATCTGAGGTTCCCTTGATATATATGAGAACCCTCTTAACTGTATTCCAATGCTCTCGACCAGGATTCGCCATGTATCGACTAAACACTCTCATTGCATGTGCAATGTCTGGTCTTGTACAAATCATAGCGAACATTAAGTTTTCCACTGTTGATGCATACGGTATCGGAGACATCTCCATCCTCTCTTCTTTATTGCTAGGACTCATACTTGAGGATAACTTTAAATTAACAGGAAGAGGGGTATAAATTGACTTACAATTTTGCATGTTGAATCGCCACAAGATCTTCTTCAAATAATTATTCCGAGAAAGCCAAATCTTCCTATTATTTCTATCTCGGTAAATTTCAATCCCTAAAATCTTGTTTGCTGGTCCCAAGTCCTTCATTTCAAATTCCCTAGCCAATTGTGCTTTCAATTCTTTGATACGATTATTGTTGGGGCCTGCTACCAATATGTCGTCTACATACAACAACAAGACTATAAAATCATTTTTCTGAAACCTCTTGAAATATGCACAAGAATCTACATTCAGTCTGCTGTATCCAAGGCTCATGATGAAGGAATCAAATCTCTTATACCAACACCTCGGCGCCTGCTTTAAACCATACAGAGATTTGTTCAACCTGCAAACCAAATTCTCTTTTCCTTTTTCATCAAAACCTTTTGGCTGGAGCATATAAATTTCTTCTTCAAGATCTCCATGAAGAAATACAGTTTTCACATCTAACTGCTCAAGATGCAAGTCACATTTAGCACACATTGCCAGAACTACTCGAACTATAGTGAGTCAAACCACAGGAGAAAATATTTCGTTAAAATCAATACATTCTTTCTGATCATATCCTTTTACCACCAATCTAGCACGATATCATTCTACTTGATCATCACCACTTCATTTGATCTTATAAACCCATTTATTGCCAACTGACTTTCTTCCTTATAGTAGTGATACCAGCTGTTGGACCCCAAACTTTTCTTGAAAGTTAGAATTTCTAAATAAGAATTTGTTGGTGTTTAGTCATGAGTAAAATTAGAATTCTTGAATTATAAATTTAAGGAGTTTATTTATGAATATTTTTAATTACATATAGTTGCATGGATTAAATGGAAGTATTAGAATTAATTTAAGGAGTTAGACATTAGATTAGATATGGAAGGGTAAGTTTAGAAAACTAGAAGTTGTCTTAAAATTTATAAGAAAAGAAGGTGAAGAAAGTCGTGTAAGAAAGAAAGAAAGAGAGGAGTCGTAGAAGAACCTAGAAGAAGCTAGAGAAAGAGAAAGAGAGTCATGTAACAACAAGAGAAAAGGGAGAGATGTGTTTGAGAGGTTAGGAAAAAGAGAGAGAGTCATGAAAAATAAGAAAGAATGAGAGAAGAAAAATGTAGAAAGAAGTAGAAGAAAAGAAGCAGATACCGAAGCATAGAAAGAAGAAGAAGGAAAGAAAGATAAAAGAGATAAGAAGTGGAAGAAGAAGGTTCAGCTAAGTTTTAGATAACTTTTTATCTATTTTCTTGTTTTGATAGAAGAGGAAAGCAGAGCAAATAGGTTATGTGTTGAAGATGAATAGAGAAAGAAGAGGAACAAGAGAATTATGTTCTTAGATTTTCATGAACTTTTAACTTGATCTTAGTTCTTCTAGTTAGATAAACTAAGAGTAGATTAAGTC
>JAOTAY010000006.1:1671784-1702137 GCA_025629805.1 Erythroxylum baracoense
TTAAATGCTTGCTTTTATTCATTATGAATGTGGGAAAAATAATCTGTGATTGAAATCATGTTTGCTTTGCAAGAATTCTGCTGTTTTGATGTTAATGAAAAACAGAAAAATTTCAAGAAGCATGAAAACATGAATATGATATGAAATACGTAAACATTGGAAAATTTACTTGTGTGGGCAAGAGAGATACCATTATGTTTGTCACATGCATATTAACCTAAAGCCTTCTCTCAGCTGCCAGCTTATAGCACATGAGCTCCGAAAAATGAACTCCGAAAAATGAACTCATTCTGTTCATGGTGTTAACTTCAGTTTCGCCATTCTGTTTTATGAGATTCTCTAGAGCCATATTGTTTGTGCATTTCATTGTGATTTGCTGAGCATGATATGTGATTGAATGCTTTGTTCTAATGGTTGAAAAGTACATGATATGATTTATATGATAGCATATTTTTTATTATGTGTTCTGCGAGCTTGAATTGTGGATATGTTAAAATTTTCTAAATTAAGGTGCTATATATGTATATGTGCTTGATTGTTTGTGGCTTATCACCAATGGTTATAAGCATATTAGCAACTGAGCTTCGCAGCTCACCCAACATTTTTCACTTCTCAGGTGCAAGAAATAGCAGACCAGCATTGAACCTTGCAAAAACTTCGGCTGACTCCAAGAATTTATATTTTATTTGTAACTAAATTAGTTTGGGTTTTTGGTAGCTTTATAAGCTTGTTAGGCATGAGCATCCATGTTGTATTTTTGTATTATGCTACTGATGTGGCTTTTGATATGTAACTGAAGCAATGTACTTATTCTGTTTTATTTGAGAAATGAATGAAAATAAGAGTTGAAGAATTTCTTTTCTGTTCATGTCGAAATTCCTTTTCTAATAAATTGTTATATTTTTTGTTGGAAATAAAATTTTTAGTTGTTCAATGCCTTTTGAATAGATTTTTCTGAAGTAAATTGTTTTAATGGGAGTTTTGTATATGTGAATTATGTTGTTGGTTTCGGGTCTTTTGAAAAATTTGATAGAAGTGTATACTAACAGTGGAGAGAAAGGAAAAAGGGGATGAGAATGTGTTCGAAGACTTCAATGAATAAACTGTATTGATCTAGGCAGAATTTGACAAAATTGTCTTCATGAAAGTTGTAGCTCTTTCTCTTAGCTTTCTAACGACATAAAGTTTATAATTTTTAGACTTCGAGATTGAGAGTTATGATAAATTGAAGTAGAAGTATGCAGTCAGAATGTCGCGATCTTGCACAAGCACGATCGTGACAATCCGTTACTATTGACCAAAAGTCACGATCGTGCATAAGCACGATCGCGACACCCCCTCTCACGCCCGTGATTTTTCAAAAGTCAAGCCCATGACTTTTTCACTTCTTCTTTTCGTTTTTATTTTATTGATTCATTTGTTTGTTTATTTGTTCGACTCCCGATTCGATTTATTTTCATGTTTATTTTATTTTATGCTATTTTATTTTATGTGTTTATGTATTTGTTCTTACTCCTACCAAGAAATTTAATTCTTTTTAACTTGATGATAAATATATTTATTTATTTATTTTAAAAAGTCTTACAATTTTGACGCCTTGTCATCCCGAAATAAAAACCGAGACCCGAGGCCAACACCAACTCCCATATCTTATTCTTATGCAGAGCTTCAATTTCTTCTTACATTGCTGCCATCCATTAAGATGGATCTGAACTATTCATTGCTTCTTGAAGAGTTGATGGCTCTCTGTCCTCAGTTAAAAGACAGTATGCAATATCGCTCTCCATAATATGATCTGAGTGCTAACTCGATGCTCTTCTTGTGCGAGTTGATCTTTGGTGCAGCTTTAGAAGAATCATTTTGATCAACTTACCTATCCACTTTTACTGTTATAGTTTCTGGATTCTCTTATACAGTGCCAACATTTTTTGGTTACTCTTGGTCCTTATCTTCCATGAAGATAACATCCCTGCTGATGACAATCTTATGGGCAGTGGGAGCCCATAGACGATACCCTTTGCTCCTTCAACATATCCCAAGAAAATACATCTTCTGAATTTTGGACCCAACTTCGTAGTTTCTTGAGCATTGAACATCATATAGGCAGGACTTCCAAATATATGGAGGTTGGAATAATCCACTGGTTTACCAGTTCACATCTCCATCGGTGTCTTCAACTCAATTGCGGTTGATGGAGCTCGATTCACCACATAACAGGCGGTATTGACTGCTTCTGTCTAGAATTTCTTATCTAAGCTTGTAGTTCTCAACATCGCTTTTGTTCTTTCCAACAGAGTTCTATTCATCTGCTCTGCTACTCCATTTTGTTGAGGAGTCTACGTTGTCGTGAATTGCCTTTTGATGCCTTCTTGCTTGCAGAATTCATCAAATTCTTTACCAGTATATTCGCCTCCATTATTTAAGCGCAAACACTTGATCTTCTCACCAGATTCGAGTTCCACCCGCGCTTTGTAAAATTTGAAAGTTGGAAACACATCTGCCTTCCTCTTGATGGGAAACGTCCATCATCTCCTCAAATAATCATCAATGAATGATACAAAGAAATTTGTTCCTCCTAGGGATGTAACTGGTGCTTGCTATACATCAGAGTGAATTAATTTTAGAATTTCTTTGTTTCTGAACTTTGAGGTGTTGAACTTCAATCGATGTTGTTTACTCACAATGCAATGCTCGCAGAAGGGTAGTGATACCTTTGTGAGACCTGGAAGTAGATTCTTCTCTGCAAGTATCTTCATTCCTTGTTCTGACATATGTCCAAGCTTTTTATGCCATGTCGTTGCAAATAATCATCTGGACTAGTCACCGCAACGAATGCCTCTCTTTCTTGCAAAGTTACTTCCTTTAGCATGTACAGATTTGCAGCAAGCTTCTCTGCTTTTATAAATACCAGCGCTCCTTTAATCACTTTCATGATCTTGTTTTGAATCTCAAATCTGAAACTGAGATCATCCAGTTGTCTTACAGACAACAAATTCTTCTTCAGGCCCTTCACATGTCTCACTTTTTCAATAGTCTGAGTTGTCCCATCATACATCTTTAACTTGATGGTGCCAATACCAACGATCTTCAGAGCTTGATCATTACAACTGTACACAATCCCTAGAGACAGATTCATATTGATGAAACTATTCTCTTCGAGAGGTCATATGAAAAGTAGTTGCTGAATCAAGAAGCCATACATCAACAAATCTTCTCTTGCCTCCAATAATCGTTGTTGCGTCACAGACTATTGCACCTCCATCATTTGAAGTATTTGCCTCATGTCCTTGAGGAATAGAATCTTTCTTATTCAAATTCTAGCAATCCTTCTTCAGATGCCCTTTCTTGCCACAATTGTAGCACTTGAAATTCTTCTTACTCCTGGATTTCGATTAACCATGACTATGATTCCTACTTGAGCTACGTTCCATTGATCTTCCTCTCGTCACCACTAAAGGCTCCACTTGTTGCAAATTTGCCAGCCTGTCTTCCTTACTTTTACGCCGACTCTTTTCTTTCAGAATAGCAGCTGCAATATTGTCGAAGACTAGAGTGTTTGTGTTGTTTGTTAAATTGATGACGAGTTGATCATACGAATCTGGTAGACTTTGGAGTAGAAGTTCCGCACGTTTACTTATCTCTATTGTATACCCCAGTGATGTGAGTTGAGAAAATAAAGTATTTAAGTGCTCCGTCACCGAAGTGGATTCTGTCATGTGTAAAGTGTATAGTTTCCTCATCAGAAAATTTTGTTGTTGAGTGATTTGGCCTCGTACAATTTTGTGAGATGATCACAAATCTCTTTTACAGTCTTCTTCTCCTCTATGCTTGACAACACCCCATCTGCTAGTGCTAGATGAAGATTTGCAATAGCATTCCTGTCCATCTCATCCACTTATTATCATTTGTGAATGTTGTCGGCCTTTCGCTGATGGCTGCTAATAAGTTATCTTTTCTCAAGATAGGCTTCATCTTCAACTCCCACAATGAGAAATTACTCCCATTGAACTTTTCAATTTCAAATTTTGCTGCCATTGCTTCTATCACGAACAGAATTTAGCTCCCACTATTTCACGTGAATAGTACTAGTATGTTTGAATAGTTTCGTATATGTAAATAGTGTCGTATGTGTATGCATGAATAGTATCGTACACATGAATAGTACTGTATACTTGAATTACAGTACTTGCACAGTTTATTGCAAAAATAAATGCATGAACAATTGTCACCTTTTGTGGTTACTGTCTGCCAACTTTTACTGTGCTTACCCGAACTCCGAACAGATTACTCCAAAAAATTAGTCGTAATTTTCTTACCTCGCTCTGATACCACTTGTTGTAAAAATTAATCGGATTAGAGTAGGTTCGCAACTAAATAGGACTAAAGGAATAATAATAAACAAACATATTTTACGTGAAAAACTCCTAAATAAGGGTAAAAATCACGAGCAATGATAGAAGAATTTTACTACTGAAAAACTAGAGAAAAATACAAGGAAAAAAATAGACCCACAAAAATACACATAATATTTTTGTCTCTCTCCCTTTTTTTTTCTCTCACCTCACATCTCTCTTTGTTCTGCCCATATATTCTTTTAGTTCATCTTCTGCCTATAAGATATGAAGATATGGTTGGCCAAGTTGGCCAATCATATTGTTGTTTTATTAGGCATGTACCGGCCACAATTGTTGACAGTATTAAAATCTGTCTGGAACTTTGAGACCATGGCCCATTTAGTAGATGCCTTCTTAGTAAAGGATTAAAACTGGGCTTTCATACATTTCTGTTTTTTAATTACAAAAAAGGGCTCATAAAAGCCCATTAAGCACTTCCCAAGCTCTCACTATATTTACTGTAAATGTGACGATTACTAATAACTAAAAGGGTAAAAGAGTTTATAATTTAAAAAATCTCAGAAAATTTTTTCATTCTTAAAATTATTAATAAAATTTATTTTAAATTTGGCTTTTCAGAAAAACTCATTTCCGTAAGTTGTGGTTTTAAAATAATAAAAAAATGTAGTGAACATCGTACGTGAAATAATCAAATATCAATAATATAGTAACCTAACTTAGTTGTTAAGCCTGACTTTAGCTAACTAAATTTGACTTAGATTAATAATTTAAAATAATTATAATAAATTATTAGTTTGAGTCGTATTTAATTAGTTCGGTTCAAATTTAAGAGTTTAGTTAAATTATCCTGTAAACAATAATTGATTACTTCATGTTTAATATTCATATTGCATGTGTTTCATTGTTATTAAGAGACTTTTGTGTTGCTTTCCATTAAAGTTTACGATTGGTCACTTAAATCGAACCTATGAATCTATCGAAATGTAACGGATTCGATTTCATATTCTAAGACTTAAGTATTAATATCAAACTAAAGATGTTGAATACTTAGGGGCCATTCAAGTTTCACATAGAGAATAAAATACAATACTCAGTAAGAGTCTGGGAATATTATGCAGTCTTACCGCTGTCAGAGACTGATTCGATCACACTGAGAACAAAATATAGAGACTAATGTCTACCTTAGGTACGACATAAGAGAATGGCTCCATGTTGAGTTTGTTAAACGCTTGGGAAGAGGATATTAAAGAACCCCACATGGAGACAGTCGGCTAGAAATTAAAATTTAAACATTTCAATGCCTTTTGAAATTTTATAAGAATATACATGTGATGCCCATGTGATTCCATTCCAGCAGAAGATGGGTTCCTCCATGTTTTACCGCGCTAAGTTGCTATATTATTATCGTATCTGTTTCACTTTTGCTTAAAAAAATGCCTTTTGTTAATGTTTTCAAATTCCCACAAAAGGTTAAACCTCATATCAAGTGGGCGGAAGAAGATTGATCCACTAGCTTGAAATAAAACAAGGAAAATTCGAAAACAAAACTGAAGTTCCTCTCCTTGAACTTTGGAAGTGACTGCATCAAAATAGACAAATTTGGATCTTGGTGAGCTTTTCTACCATCAGTTGTTTTAGTCTTTCAGTGTCTCTGTGATGCATGAAGCCGAACAACCAAATAGGAAGTTAAAAGCAGAAATAGTTATGACTAAGCAAAGAAGATCATGCTATTGTCTATGAATCTGGTTAGTTTAGTCTTCAAGGGATCATACGCCAGAAGCTCTTACAATCAACTAACGACTTTTGATCCCCACCTAGACAAAAGAAGAACGTGTCTGGACATTTGTATAAACAATTGTCGACCAAACTCACATTGGAGGAACCAGGTTTTAGATGGATGAGAGGATCAGGAACTGGCCCGAACAAGTAGTTCCCACCAAGTAGGAGTCTCTCAAGCATGGAGGAGTTTGCGCTTGGAACAGCTGCTTTTAGGGCATATTGAGTAGGTATCAACCCTGTAAACTTCTTGTGCTCCAGGGACAAAGCTGACAACTATGGCATTGAACCAAGAAAAGTTGGCAGCAGACCTCGGAGATCATTACAACTAAGATCAAGTGCTATTATTTTACTCTTGTAACCCAATGTTCCTGGAACTTGCAAGAATGTGAAGATGTTGTGAGAAAGGGTTAGCTGTTGAAGAGAAGGGTGGTCAAAAAGGACTGACAAGATTGGACCAGATAGCTTGTTATGACTCAGATCCAAAACCTGTAAAAACTCCAAGTCTCCTAAGTTCTCAGGTAGGTTTCCCTGTAGATTATTGTTTCGCATAGAGAGCTCAACAAGGGACTTGGGAAGTGTAGATGAAACTTGACCAGACAATTTGTTATTACTAACATCGAGATAGTAGAGGTTTTTGAGTACACCAAGATCAGGAAGCTCACCGGAGAGATTGTTTCCTTGCATCTCAAGTCTTTTCAACCTTTTAAGAGAACCGAAACTTGAGGGAATGGTTCCACTTAGACGATTATCATCAAGATACATCTCTTCAAGGTAGGAGAACGATCCAAGTGAAGCAGGCAATTGGCCTGAAAGCAAGTTCTTGGAGAGCCCGAGTCGGCAGAGCCGAGTGAGGATAGCAAATGAGTCAGGGACGGAGCCAGAGAGCGAGTTGTCTGAGATGTCAAGTATCAGCAAGTAAGGGAGCTTCCAGGAGGTGCAGGAGAGTGAACCATAGTAACCAACCGGGTCCAGAGTAATCTCGGTGACTCGAAACAAGCCGGACTCGGCATGGTCACACCTGAAACCGCAGGTGAACTTGGAACTGAAAAGATGGTCGCATGGATCCAACGAGAAGTCCCAGGAGCTCAGGCATGAGCCAGGTGCAATGGACTCCGGTACCAATCCCTTCTTTAGATCCTCGAGCACTCTTATGTCACCTGTATAGGTTCTTGAATCAACTTCTACGAACAAAACTTCCATCAAAGCGATCACTAATAGCACTGAAAACATTGAAACATTTAGTGTATACTTCGTTGTTGGCATCTCTGGAAGTAACTTTAACCTCAAGAATACGACTTGTCGGAGTGGGATCGTGAACATGATAGTGAGATTCGCAGACCAGACTGAGTCTAGGATTACCTTAAACATGACATAGACGTACAAACTAGTGGTCCCACACCTGTTTTAGAATAGATCAAGGGTTTTATTTCTTTCAGATGAGGTTGTAGCAGCCGTCGGATCTTACATCTAACGTTTGAGATTCTGGGTCCTTACTATATTTTTACTACTACTGATAATGATCAGATGTATTTTTCTTTTGATTCATCTCATTTCTCGAGAATGCAACCCGGGAAATCATATGCTACACCTATGTCCAATGTTATAAAATAATTTAAAGTTGAATTGCCTGTTAAGTTTTGGAACTCATGAAGTATATAGCCTCTTCATTCCTACGGTCAGATCTGCCACATGGTTGATCGTTGGTATAACACAGGGCAGTTTGAAAAACATGTAATTCTACAGTTGTCACTGGTAATCCCTATTTACTTTTTGTTCTGTCAGTTAAAGAAAGTGATCTTCCATACAAGGAAAATGCTTTCTATGGTGACAGAACATGAGTCAGCCTTCTTAACCAGCAGTTATAGTTTATACACCAGTTGTAACATGGCTTACAAAAAGAACCCAGAAAGCGCAGCTGATAAAAAAGGGTGCACCTTCTGACGGTTTTCAAATCCCTCAACATTTGTGCACTGGCTCAAGCTTGATGTTCCCATCTTGATGTTTCTGGCTTACGGTATCCAGATAACGCTTCACGCAGGTTTGATTGGTCTCGAATATGTAGGCCAGCCCCCTTATCTGCAAATGCACCACTTTCAGAATGTCAGTTGAAACAGTGAAGTATTGAACATCCATTGAAAAGAATGCCAAAACAACTACTTCAGCAGGGAGAAGTTCCCTTTGAGTCCCTTTTTTTTTTCATTTTGAGGCAACATACTTCATTGCAAGTTAAGCAAAAAGAAATTCCCTTTGGGTTCATTTTGCTTGTCTAAGTAATTATTCTAATGCAAGTTGTTCTTATGTCATACTCAAAAAACTTGCATTTCTATAATCTTATGACGAGAAAGGACAACGCTTAGAAAGTGCCATAGAAACAAACCTCGATCAAACAGCTAGGAGTTAGGATTGAACTCTGTCCTGGAGCTATTTCTTTGTCATTCATCGAAATAGAAACCTTCCCAAGATTCTTTATGTGGAAGCATCCACTTTTGTCTAAATTTATAATTGCCTAATCAAACAAAAGCAGAAAGCGTTATATGTGCGTTGACAGAAAGCTAACACTTTATGACCTCCATCGGTTACCAAAGAAGGTAAACAGCAAAAGATAGAAATTTAGTAGGTACAACTTATGGCATGTTTGGTATTGCCACTAAAAACGAAAGAACTTTCTATGGTTTTTTGAAAATAAAAGGACAAAAGAGATATAAACTTAACATTCCTGG
Organism: Erythroxylum baracoense; assembly: GCA_025629805.1. Taxonomy (NCBI): domain Eukaryota; kingdom Viridiplantae; phylum Streptophyta; class Magnoliopsida; order Malpighiales; family Erythroxylaceae; genus Erythroxylum; species Erythroxylum baracoense. Next base: position 1,680,639 of record JAOTAY010000006.1, read on the forward strand.
ATTTTATAGAATAATGGAATGATAAAAGAGTATGGAACAGAAAAGAATAAAGTATTGTAAAGCCAATATGATCCTCAAAAGGATCCTAAAAATTTCAGGGAAAAGCGAAAAAGGTTATCATAGGTACAACATTAAATCATAATGGCAAAACTGAGCTCACCTGTCGTCGAGATATTTTATTAGCACACCCCTCTCTTCCCAAATCAATGTCAACAGCAACATCTTCTGTCCCTCTACCAATTAAAACCTGTATGGCACCAAAAATAAAATATCTATTGTCCCACATGTTGATTTTGGGAACTAAACTTAGGAATTAAACTTTTCAAGAATACTTTAACATTTCATCCAGACAGTAATGCCCTCAAAATGAAACTCCTAGAAGACGATTGCTAATTCATTGTCATGATTCTGCTGGAGGACACAAATCACATAAACACAATCTTACGAGGGATGGAACTAGAAAAATGGGATCAACATCACCAACACATTAGTGGTAAAGCAACTTCGGCAAATTTCATACTCACTGCCACAAATGAACTCATGTTCTTAGCTCATCAAAGTATACTCTGAATGGCTTATATTTCCAAATGATAAAGACAAATATCCCTCATGGTATTCAATAAATAACCTCAATGCAAAAGAAAAAGAATGAGAAGGAAAGAAAAGCACGTATAAAGCTCTTATTTACCTCAGGCTTCTTAATATAATGCTTACAGTGATGACCATATAAAACCGCAAATGCTCCATGAGATGCAATGGCTCTTTGCATATAAGAATGAGCACACTGCTCAAGCCTGATAATTGCCCTCTTTGTCTCCTCATTCTGATATCTTGAAACTGCAGAGAATGTTCTACAGTCACTCGACATAAGGGATAAAGCATGTAATGGGAAAAAAATTCATACAGAGATCACAGAAACTATGAGAACATGAACAGATATTTATAATCAACTCAGTGAACAAGATGTAAAGAAGGAGCACGTGGACATAAGAAAGCTCTAATAACCAGGCATGTAGATTTCTTACTCATTAAGATGCCCGACTTGAATCATAATTCAAGATACAAAGTAATTTCATAATAGAAACCAATATAACAACTTTGCAAAAATAAGAAACCAAGGACACCCAAAAGCAAGGAACCCAGGATCAAACTTTCATCCTTTCTCCATAAGATCAAGATTCAAATATAATAAAGAGGCAGAATATTTGTGCAATAACCAGTAAAACATTCCTTTCGAGCTATATAAATACATGCAAGCATTCAGTTAACTAGTGTATTACCTTCTTCACTAGAATATATATCCTGATCTTCTGGATCCAAGTCCATGTCAAGAATCTGAACAAAAACAATAGCAAAACATTCAAGCTTAACCAAAACAGTGAAACAGGAAAATTAATTAAATAGCTTCAATCCTATTAATCCGTCAAACTGGAAACTAACTACCATTGCTTCAACATCTGAAAAATATGGAACTTCGTCATCACTCTCCATGGGTGGCTCTTCTGTACTCGATATGGGTTCAGTTACTACTTGCCCAGGAGCACATATATGTGCGGAATCAACTTTGGCCTTTGGAATTTGCTGACTAATTGTTGCTGCAACATCCATGTCTGCTTTCATGACACTAACATATGTCTGGGAACAACAATTACAGTCATCAGAACAAAGAGCTGGTTTTTCTTCTAAAACATAAGGTGAGTTGTCGCAGAAGTGCTTTACCAATGCAGTTTCTGTAGTATTCTCTTCTAGTTTGGTATGCACCGATGCTCCAGTTCTAGCAGCAGATTTTAGCGTAGTTGAACGGACGTAAGCATTGCCTGCAATCTTGTGAACAGATTCACTACTTGGTAATTCGTGCTTAATACCACGATCTCCAACTGGATGGAATAAAACAGCTTCAGGCTGGACCTGTGATCTTATCCTCTGAGACTCTCCAGAATTTTGTAAATCCCTCTGCACTGACAGTGAACCAACTTCACCAGGTCTTTGACTGTTTAGGAATTCCTTACCAGAATAAGAATTCGGTTTACCAGCATCTTGTAAGCTCCTCCGTGCTACAATGGAATTTGATTTTGGGCGTAATTCATCAGGAAAAATAACATGATCATTGTTTGGGATCTCAGGATCCTCAGTGTTTAACACACAGCAAATAACTCCATCACCCATTTCAGGAAACTGAGGGTTCAAAGCTGCTGGAGCTGAAAGACACTGGACCTGCGTGTTACAAACAGCATCACTACTTTGGCAGGATCCCTGATTTTTTTCTGACTCTCCTGGAGAAGGATCAGATCGATTTCTGAGACATTCTGCTGTTAATGATGATTCTTGTTCGGCTATATTACGCATCTGATCCAGGTTAACATCATTTGGTGAGCTCAAAAGAAGTGAACTCAGACCATCATAGTAAGTCTTATCAATCACATCTTTTCCATCAACATCCATGAATAAAAGATCATCATCAGTTGTAAAGTTCAGAAGAGAACTGGAAAGTTCAGCCAGATAACCTTCTGGACCAGTGGATGCATCCTTCAGTCCCTCACTTGTTATTTCTAGTTTCAAGTTAGAGTCTGCATGGACTAGAGTATATACATTCTTACTGTCACCATTAACAGGAAGTGACATCATATCTACCGCACAAAGATCCTTTTCTCTTAGGTCAAGATCAACAGGAATGCTGGGCTCTGAAATGCCTTCAACTGTTCTCCACATTTGCATATCAGGAAGTGGTGATGAGTAAGCCAAGTCGGGAAAAGATGAACCATACTCCGGAACTGAAGAATTAAAATCCTGGTCTCCATCAAACTTGGAGCATTCACTAATAGGGTCAGCATTTGCTTGCAATTCTTTTCGTTGACATAATTCATCAACCACAGATTGGTTTCCAGCATGAGATAGATTATCTCCAAGCATATGAGGAATCTCTTCAAATGTATTATCCTGCTCCATGGGGAATCTTTCCGGGGTTGAATTCTGAAATTGTGATTGAAAGACATGGTCAGTATCACCATCCTCAATTTGTGGAAAAGCACAACGCACAATGTCCAAATCTGATTCCTGAAGTCCCAAATTGGGAACTGAATCCCCGAGAACGCAGTCCCCAGATAAAGGCTCATTATCATTTAACATGTAATCAACATTACCAGGTGCAACCAGAAAACTCAGGTCCACGGGGTTGAATGGCTCATTGCAAATTCTTTTGCGTAGAGCATAGTAGCAACTACGAACATTCTCAGCTTTCCTCTTACCAGAATTGTTCTTGTTTTCTTTTGTATTTACACTTTTGTGGAGTCTAGATGACACAGATCGTTCACAATCAATCATGTGAAAAGCTGCCTCAGCAGAAACAACTGGATCGTAAAGGAGAGAATGCCACCGTTCTTGTAGTTCTCGAACTGTATATCTTCGGGAGAACTGCACTGCACCTTTAGCTAGCGATTCCAATGAAGCACCAGCCTGGAACAGAAGAAAAGACATATATCATCAGGGACTCCAAGAACGTAAGTAAATCATGGTTCGAACATCAAAAGAGAAGCTAGAGCTTTGCTCTTGCTACTGGAAGGCATAAGAAAAAAATGTAAGAATGGTTGCATAAAACAATTATAAATTTTGGAGCGTGCAGTAAATAATTTCACTTTAAAATGACTAATTTACCAGGAGCATAAGCCTGCCTCCATGCTTGAACTTACATGCCATAACATAAAGACAAATTATCCTCATTGCACATTTATTGCCTTCACTCGGAGTTCCAAGGTTTTTCTTTTCCATTTGTATAATCGGATAAAGAACAAGTATCAAGATACATGTAAGCGATCATACTTTAAAGGTCATTAAAGATTATAAAGAGCTAGCTCCAATCATTCCAACATAAAAGCACATTATTTATGCATTTGTCTTCAAATACATTAGGCAATAGAAATTTGACTTTCAGTCTACCAACACAGCAACTACTTCTCTAGAAGTGAAAAGTAGCTTAAAAAATATCCGGTGACAATATTAAAAACAATGAACATATATCATCAATGTCGTTCGTGTACGAGCTCAAGTAAAGCCACGTGTTATTACCCTAAGACACCTAATGCCCATAGATAATCAAAACGAATCTGTTTTCCATTTTGAATTCCACGACATAGCTAGATGTGGGGAAATTCAAATACACTTGTCATGGACTCTCTGAAACCCCACGTCCTTCAGAGTTTGATACATGGTATCATCATAAATTAAATCAAGTAACATCAAAATAACAGCCAGACATCTTACTATGTTGATGAGACTACCATTTCCATGCAGCAGCTAAGACCACTAGCATGCTGTTCCAGGCAAAGTAACAACAAGCCTTCAGAGTCACTGTAAACAACCTTAATTTGTATCCAGGGAAAAGTACGGATAGAGTTTTTTATTCTTTTATGATAACCACCAATAACATTTATGTGAAAGCCCACAAAACCTCACTGAAATGGAGTAAAATTTTTCTTAATTCAGGGCATAAATGGGGAGAATCTTTCAACAATAGAACTCCCACGACAAAAGAAAATGCTAAAATTCTCAGAATATCTCCTTACCCAGAAAGGCAAATCTTTTATTCTAAACAAGATATGCAACAATAAAAGAACACCCATATCTCAAAACCGGAACAAACAGCTAATCTCAGGAAATTTACCCAAAAGCTTTCAAAAGACTAACTAGAACCCAATTCCACGAAACCAACTACATATTCATAATGGGTCTTCAAAACCGAATCAAGAAACCCAAAACAGGAAATGGAACCAAGAAATTTACCTCCACGGCATTCTTCAACAAAAGATCATCCTCAGGTATCCAAGGAGAGACAGGAGCAAGAGCTCCCATGACTAAACAACCAACCAACCAACCAAACTCCTCCTTTTTCACTTCCTCGCCAGAGAGCGAACAAGACCAAACTCAATCACCGAAACCCAAGAATACGCAGAAGAAACCAGCACACAGAACTTCAACCAAGAAAAGGACACGTCCCGAGGAAGAGCGAGTCCAAGTTCGAAACGTGGCCAAATATAGGACTCGGGGTGTGCGTTGCGCGCGTGCGTGAGTAGTGTCGGTCGCTCTCTGGTGACGGCGAATTCATGGAAAATCTACGAATCGGTGTCGGAACACGGCACGTGCAGGTTGTACGAAAGAAGCGTTCAATTTCTCGGCGAGTGATTTTCTCAGGTGACAGAAGCCAACTTTGTGTGAGTGGGAAGTGAATCAAAGACTTTTTTTGCCTCCTGGTCGCACAGGCGGTGTACTGCCGGGTTGACCTTTGACTATTATGTCCTTTTCGTCACCAAATTTAAAATTTGGTTTATGCTTTTTCCCTTATTAGAAAAAACAAATTAATTGTTGTCATATTCAACAATGAATAAGGGGAATTTTTTTATATACACATTAGTTATTCTAGCTTTGTCAGGCTAATCTTAAACTTCTAAAATTTCACTCTAAAAATTTTAGAGGAGGTAAATCTAGAATTCTAAGGTCTCTCAAGTTTCTACGTAGCCTGTACACTTCTACGCACAAGGAATCGTCACATACTGATTAGTCAGCTGTTGATTGATAACTGGTCCTGTTCAGCATCAGATTCCTACCAACCTCAAGTTTCTTAGTAGTTCCAACTCTCACACTACTGCTGGAAGCGAGATGTCTACAGTTGATCAGACAAATGAGTATGACCAAGGAGCTAGAGGATCATCAAAAGAAAAAATTTCCCCCCTCTCTCTCTTTGTAGTGACTTGAGCTAAAGAACTTCTATAAAAGAGAGCCTTAATTGAGGAGCTGAAATCAATTAAAAATTTTTAGGAAATATGGAAATAATTTTTGTTTTATTTAATTGTCACTTTCCACTGGAATCGATTTAATAAAGGAATAGTGTCCCAATTGGTGGGCGGGAGTTCCATTAAATTCGATTAAATATAAATTTTTAATTTTAAAAATCTAAAATAATTTATTTTCTTAATCAAACTCGAACCTAACTCGAATTTAATTATCTCGGGTCGAATTTATTGATTTATAATTAAAACGAACAATCTTTACCAATTACAATAAAAAACATTCAATCGGAAGACATTTTTTATTGTAATATATTTTCAAATTCTTAATTGGACATGCATAGCTTTAATGTGAGATTTTAAACTTTAAATATATTTTATGGTTGTAAGCTATTGTGATAATTATAAACAATGTTTTAAAAATCGAATCGGAAGTTAAACCTATAAGACAAAAGGTTTAAGGTTTAAAAGATTTAATTCGTATTAGACCGTAATAAAACTGATTAAAGATTAAATAAAATTTGAAAATATGATTGAAAGTAAATATTTTATTATCGAAAATTTTGAAGTTTAATTATAAATAGATTATTAAATGAAAATTAATTATTTTATTATGATTTATAAGAATTTATTAATTTATGAAAATAGATCCAGCAATTAATAAATAAATTGATTATTAACTACAAGAGTTATTAAAGTGAATCAAATAGAAAATATGAAAATCGAAACCAGAAAATTTAACGGTTCAAAGTTTTTACCATGGTGTTAAAATTATATCATTTATATTTATATCTTGAACATTTAAATTTCAAATTGTTTATTATTTTTATAATGACAATTTTAATTTTTAATATATAATGCATATAAGATAAAATTTTAAAATTATATAATAGTTCAAAAATTAGATATTTAAGTTATAATAGTGTCAAATTTAATTTCAATGATGATAATAATGTTAAGGTTCCCAATCCAAACATACCCAAATTTTCGCTTAATCAGAGTATGGGGAGAGTAAGATGTACGCAGTCATGCCCAAGATGTATGCAGTCATGCCCGCATCTCTGATGGAGATACAGAAATTGTTTCCTTATAGACCCCCGACTAAAATAAGAGCAAAAACAAATAACAACAAACAAACAAACACAAACAAACAAACACAAACAACAAAAACAAACACAAAAATAAACCCAAACAAACAGATCAGATCAATGCAAGTACATCCCTGTATAAGTATATCAATATATATATATATATATATGCATGGAGACTATAACCTATAGAATGCACATGAAACTAAAAATATATAAATACATAAAGATGTAAATATGTGAGCAAGTATAAGCAGAGATATATAAAAATTGAAATCAAGAAATTAAAGTAATAAAAATACCAATAAAAAAATACCAATAAAATAAAAGTACACTAGGTACATAATAAACATAATTACATACATATTTATATACATATATATTCTTATATGACCTATTCCACGTCTGCTATTTATTATAACAAAAGTAGAACCTAATTATCTCTTATAGGAGACTCTAATTCTACCTTAAATATTTTCTACTTATCCTAGGCAGAGGTTGTATCCTCATGAGGCTTCAGTAGGAAGGCAAGTGGTCGTTAGAAGGTATGGTCGACCGACAGATAGACAATTCGCCGAACTAGGAGTTTACAACCAAGTTATAGTCCTTTAACTTCTTGAAGGGCCACATATAAAATGACAGGTCAAAACAATACACATAAAATAAACACGTATGACATTTACTACTTTAAACCACTTCGACCTATATATCGTTGTTACATTCAAATCTTAAAGGCCTATTCTTGATGGAGCTGATTTTATTAAGCGTGACAACTCATAAAGTTAGTAAAGTAGATACCTTTTTGGAACCTTAGACTTTGTCTACCTAATTCCCCACCTTTTTGGTGTAATAATTGCACCTTTTGGGGTATTATTCAATTGGAAATAATACATTAGTAATGTTTTAAACTAACTAAATAAGAGATACATGCTCACATCACAGCCAATATATTGTTTAAGTATTAATAGTGATGATTAAAATCTCCATTTGGTTTGATCAATTTAATTATAAAAATTAAATCGACAAATTTTTTAATTTAGTTTTTAACTTTTCAGTTTAATTTGTTTTAATAGCTGTTGTTGTTAAAAACTGATTAGTTTATTAATTAATCGGCTATTTTTTATAAATTAATAAAATTTTATATAATAAAATAAATCAATTAATTTTTATTTAACAATTTTTTAAAACTTCAAATTATTCTATAGGTAAAAATAATCTCTTTTAATCATATTTTAAATTCCTTAATTTTATTTAATCTTTAGTCATTTTATAACGGTCTAATATCAGTTGAACTTTTTAAACTTTAAACTTATTGTCTTACCACTTTAACTTCCGATCCGATTTTATAACACTAATTTAAGTATTAATAGTGCAATTTAAAGATGGCAATTAAGGAATTGAGTCGATGATTAAATTAATTCAAGCATTTTAGTTTAAATTCTTTTAAATCAGGATAAATTAAAATCAATGATTTAAAAAGACTAACAGGTTCAGCCGATTTAATCGTAAAAATTTTGAATTAGTAAACTTTTTAGTTTGATTTATTTTAATAACTATTGTTTTAAAAAATTGATCAATTTATTAATTAATTGGTAAATTTTCATAAATTAATGAGTTTTTATAAATCAAAATAAATCAAATAATTTTCATTTAACATTTTTTTCAATTCAAATTCAAATTTTTATGAGTAAAAGAAAAGCTGTTTTAATCATATTTCAAATTATTTAATTTTATTCAAAATTTAATCGATTTTCTAATATTCTAAATTTGATATAACATTTTTAACTTTAAACCTCTTAATTGAGTTTTTATAAATCAAAATAAATCAAATAATTTTCATTTAACATTTTTTTCAATTAAAATTCAAATTTTTATGAGTAAAAGAAAAGCTATTTTAATCATATTTCAAATTCTTTAATTTTATTCAATCTTTAATCGATTTTCTAATATTCTAAATTTCATATAACATTTTTAACTTTAAACCTCTTGATTGATTATATATAACATAGCGTCGTTGTAATTAACCTAAGTTAACTAACTCGTGTCTTAGTTTTATAACATAGCTTCGTTGTAAGTAATCTAACTTAACTAAGTCATGTCATAGTTTTTCTTTAAAATCCTGCCTACACTATATCTTGAGTCTTATAAGTAAAATGATATTTATATTTAATTATTTTTTAAAAAGTGCTCTAATTGATAGCAACCAGAAATTATAATATATATTGAATTTATAAATGTTAATTGAATTAAATATTTCATTTAATTTTAATTTTTAATTTATTAAATAATTTATTTATAATACTTCCTACCAAACTAATTTTTACGAGAGGTAGCAAAGAACTTTCATTTTCTTTTCCTAAAATTATATACCATTAACTTAAGTAAAATATGAATGCAAAATTACATTAATTTAATGCAATAGTTAGATTTTAAGTTCCAAATCATAGGATCCACTCAATTTTGGATAATTACACTAATTAAGTAATATGACATAATAAAGGGAGAGCCTTATAGCACCAGATGCTCTTTTGTGACCAGAAAGTCACAAATTTAAATAACGAAAATAATTTCTTTATAAAAATACAAGGGTAAGGTTGTGTACTTCGATGACCCTCCTAAAAATCTCGCAAAGCGAGTAGTCTTGTCGACGTAAGAGGATGATAAATCCTTTGCAAGTTCAACTAAATAGTGACAAAATAGTTGTAATCAAATCAAATATATTCGAAATTAATAAATTAAATCTTATTTAATCTAATTATTTGTAGTATTAAATAAGAAATTAATTTTAAACTAGCATTGTAATGATTAAAAAATTGAACCAAATCATCCAATTTTGTTAGTTTGTTTGTAAAGATTTTAAACCACCCGTTTAATTGTAAAAATCTTGATTTGATTTATTTTAATAATTATTATTGTCAAATATCGATTAGATTATTAACTATTCTGTAAATTTTCATAAGCTAATTGGTTTTTATAAAATTAATTAATTAATTAATTAGCTTTTATTTAACAGTCTTTTTTTAATTAAACTTTAAATTTTTATTGAGTGAAAATAATCTTCTTTAATTATATTTTAAATTCATCAATTTTATTAAATCTTTAATCGATTTTTTGAAGGTATCTTTTAAATCTTAAACTTTTTTTTCTTATCTTTTTAATTTCCAATCTTTGCTTTTAAAACATTGGAAAAAAACATTAATGTTGTTGACGGGCTAACCCCTTAAGGAGTGATCGAGTTGATAGAGAGGGGAGCATGGGGTTAAAGGATCTTATGTTCGAATCCTCCTACTTAAACTTTCTCTATAGAGCCTGTCGTATAGGACCTACCTAGTGTGAAGTACCCAGTTGACCTTATTTGCAAGTTGTTGCATCAATCCAGAGACTTACCCAGTTAACATCTACAGGATAATGACTACGAATTCCTCTATTTCAAAAAAGTTGATTAATTTAGCTTTTGATTCAAAGCCAATATGTTAAGGTAAATTCAAAGAACACGATTTATTTCATTTATTAAATGTTCAAGTCAAACAATGGATTGGACTAATAGATAACAAACTCTCTAAACATATCGATTACGACTTCTAATATTAAAAAATAATTTTTTTTTTGGAATTTAAAAATTCAGTTACTTGATTGATTTATTCTTGATGGATTCCCTTTCTCATCGTGGGAATCGAATTGATGAATGTAAATATTTAAATCCAAAATTTATGACTTGGCATAAAGTCTCTTTGTAAAGTTGAAAAGGACTTTTCCCTTTCTAATGTCAAAGGTCCGCCAAGAAAAGCATATTAGCAAGTACCATTGTCTTGTTATGAGACAGGGATGATGTTAGATAGACCAATGTTCTTCTGGTTTCAAATTTATTGGATGTGGTTTTCGGGATTTTTTAAAAATTGAATTGAAAATTAGATATATGAAAGAGTTTTAAGATTCAAAATATTCAATCGATATTAAATTATCATAAAATTAGTTAAAGTCCGAATAAAATTGTCATAAAATTAATTAAAGATCTAATAAAATTGAAAAAGATTGTTCTTACGTATCGAAAATTTTAAATTTTAATTAGAAAAGAGACTATTAAATATATATATATATTTATTTTAGTTTATAAAATATGATTAGTTTAAACTAATCAATTATTAACAATAAGAGTTATTAAAATAAAAAAAAGTAAAAAGTTGAACTAAAAAATTAATCGATTCAAAATTTTTACAACTAAATCAATTTGTTTTTTTATTTTTCGTTTTCTCTCTTATTGAATTCGAACTCATGCCAAATATTTCAAATTCAATTTAGGTCAAATTTAAATAGAGAAAAAGTTACAGCCCGACCCAATGTTTAATTAAGTCTGAACCTGAGCTTAAGCCTGAGCTTGTCCTAATCCCAACAATCCAAAGTCATCTCTGCAAACAAATTACATTTAACTCTCCCTCTAAAACCTAGAGTATATTCAACATTCTTTGGATTATCATTTACGGATCATCATTCAATGAATTCAAATATACAAGTTTTTATTATCATTCCGGTCCTTCCATAGTTACCATTTTATCAATTTAAATTTATGGTAAATAATTAAAAATATCAAATATCAACAGTTTTAAAATGTTAAATCACCTAAGAGTTGCACGTGATAAAAAATACATCTATTATTTGCAAAGTAACATAAAATTAATTGAATATACTTGAATTAGTTTAATTATCTCTACTGTATTTATATTAATATGTCGGTAAATCAACTGATAAAATTGTTCCTTTATGATCATAAGGTCATATATTGAAGTGACGGAAATAATTTTTTTATTAAAATATAAAAAGAATACTGTGTACGTTATAACAGAGAGACCCATACAAAGCGGAAAGCCTTGTACATCGGGTACGTTCAAAATCAACTAAAATAATAAAAATTTGATAAAATTAATGTTAATTAATCTATATAACAAATCAAAAAGTTATAAATATAATTTATTTGATCCGTGACTCGGGAATTTGAAGTGTCCACCCTCTACACAGGTAAGTGCTGCAGCACGTTCCAGGTACTCGGGAATGTTTGGAGAATATAACGTTGTTGGTCCCGAAGTAACGTCATATCATCTCATGTCATGTCATGTCACCTAAACTTAATTTTATTTATTAGCTTCAATTAAGATTTTTATAAAATAACAACAAATAACAATTGTTACTTCTTGAATATAATACAATTTTAAGTTTACATAACAAATTTTCAAATTAATTACCGAATTTTATAAATTAAGTAATGGGAAAATGATGTTTTTATTTTTTATTAAATAATATTTTTTATTTTAAATAGTTTAAATATTATGTTTCTTGAGAGGGTTATCAATTATACGCAATCATTCATTTGTATTTTACAAATATGCTATTTTCGTGACCCAAGCTCGTAATCTTTTAGTTATAAAAGAATAATCTTATCAGTTATTATAAAATTCACCTTCTACTTCAACCTAATATATTTGATCAAATTGTGAATTATTATATTTTTATAAATAATACTACTTTAAAATTTTATTAAAATAATATTATTTAAAAATAAATCAAACGGAATTAAATAAAACTTAAATTGTATTTTTTAGAAGATCAAGTCAGAGATAGGTCTAGCCCGGCCCATGGATTGCCATCGCGCTGCCTCCGCTTAGGCTCTATATCAGTGGCTTGTAATTGGTAACGAAGCACACAACAACCATCCGGTGTTCTTTTCCGAAAGGAAAAAAGGATAAGCAGTGAGCCCACACATCAGTTTACGGATTCATGGCCTTGTAAGAAACTAAGAATTGGACTTTATGACTTCTGAGAGTGAGTGATATTCAAATATAATTCAGTTTAATCATATGATTTCAGACAGCTTTCAATGTCGCGCACGGGACTTTTGACTCAGGAAGACTGTCAATTTAAATTTGGATCAAAAGTTAAATTAATAAAATAAAAATTAAGGTTTAAAAGTAGACATGACAATAATGGTCTGTTTTCAGCCCGGATTAGCCGGTAGGTCCACGGCTTCTTATTTTTTTCGAAATGACGTCGTTTTGTCTAAATAACAGGTCAGGCTATGAACCGGTCTATTCTGGCCGACCCATTTACATGCTTATTTAAAATATTCAATCAGTATTAGATTATTATAAAATTAATTAAAATTTAATAAAATAAAATAATTTAAAAATGATTGAAAAAGAGTATTTTTACTATAAAATATTAAAAGTTTAATTAAAAATATTTTTAAATAAAAATTAATCAATTTATTTTATTTTGTAAAAAATGATTAATTTATAAAAACTAAAAGATTAATTAATAAACTAATCGATTTTTAATAATAATGATTATTCAACTAAATTAAATCGAAAAATTAAAAACCAAACTAAAAAGTTAACTAATATAAGATTTTCAATGTTAAACCAACCGAATCAATTCGATTTTTAAAACATTGAATATAGGCACTTGATAAACATCTGATTAAGATTAGATGATTGATAGTATTAATGATAATTTGACCCAATTAGATTTATTTTTAAAAAAATTCAAAAAACAATGTTTTATTGCTCTTGATTTGGCCATAAATTGGGTTAAGGTTGTCCGTGACCTGATCGTGCCAAGAAATTTGACCTGTGACCTAACCAACCCAAGTTTAGCCCGATAACTTTGAGCCGGGTTGGATTGCCATGCCTAAGAGTAATGATAATTAGAAAGAGAACAATTTTCATCGCTTTTCTCTTCATTATAAATAATAACGTTAGAAAAGGATTCGTTAATCTTAAATCTTAGGCGCAATCGTTCCTTTCGTGGGTGGTTCTCTATATGTACATGCATCATCTAATTTCAAGTCTTACAATTTTTAAATGAACTGTTCCTTTACTTACAATAGGCTAGGAACTTGGAAGTATGATGCATGATTTTCTTTTTTATATAGAATAAGAAAATTCATAAATATTATTCTTTAGATATATATTAAATAAGCTTTCGGGTGTTTATAATCTCTCAAACAAATTATACGTTACGAGTAAATTATTGACGAGACATTAAAATTGAGCAATAAGTTCAAGCTAAATTCTTAGGACCTTAGAAGTTTAATTATCTAAAATCCTTAAACAACCTATACTACTCAATTTAGTAGACATGGCAATGGATTGAGTTAGGCGGATCGATCAGTCTAATTCAATCTCTTAAAAGCACAATTTAAACTTGTTCAGATTATTAAAAACAACATTAATTAAAAAAATTAAACAATATCATTTTTGGGTGACCCATCTTCTTAAATTTTAGAATGACAAATTATTCAAAATGAAAGTCAAGTTAATTGAAATCAAGTTAACTCAACAAAAGATTTGGGTTTGGGTCGGATCCTAACCTGATAAATTTTTTACGAAGACCTGCACCCTGCCTGAACTATTATTAATAAATAATCATACTTCAATCATAACATCTACGAGTTATCATTTAAAAAAAACTTGGAACATGTCATAATTAATTAGTGAATTAATCCTGGATTAAGGTTGGCACTTGGCAGCTAATTTTTGCTTCCAAATCATGAAAGTCCCTCAAGATAATCTGGATTATTCTTCTGCCAGATTTGGCCGCTGGACTTGTGGTAACAACTGAACTATCTTTGAACCAAAACACGAACGGCATACCCCCTCCATTAAATCCATTGACAGCAATACCTATTTCAGTTGATTTGGACAGGCTTCGATTTGATTATGACATCTTCGAGTACAACCAAAGATTATGTTTTGTGCCTGTCAACTTCACAAACACTCGACATTTTAAAATTGGATTCAAATAGTTACATCAATGAAATAAAAAAATTAAGATTCTTAAATTAAAATTAATATATAAAAAGTGAATAATTGAAAATTTTAAAATAAAATTAAACAAAGAAATTATTTTTGTCTATTAAAAAATGAAATTTAATTTAAAGAGAAGCCTATTAAATAAAAAATAATTAGTTTATTCTTATTTATAAAATTAATTGGTTTATAAAAATTAAATAATTAATTGATCAATTTTAATAATAAAATTTATTAAAATAAATATAATTAAAATATTAATTAATTTAAAATTTTTATAATTAAATATTTATTTTTTAATCATTATAAGAACAAAAGCTGATTAAGCTATCCTAGGTTTTGACTAGTTTACGCTGCATGGTTTTTATTCTCTATAAAATTATTAATTAGGCTGAAGTTGCTTTCACAAGTTGCCATATTTTATATATCTGGATGCTTTGGGTTTATGTTGTTTTCCGGTTTTAAATGTCACTTTATCACACTAAAAATGTTTTTTCACTGCTAATAAATACAGTTATATTTTATTTGGATAATCCAACTGTCAAATTTACGATACAATGCTAACATATACGTTAATAAATTAAGCCTAATTCGATCTTAATCACGATTTTCTAAATTAAATCGCCGGCCCGGCTCAGCCCAACCCGGGCTACCATGTTGCAGGAACGAACTTTAGATTCAACCAGATTCATTGACATCTCTACCTTCAAGAGCATATTCCTTTTTTTTTTCTTTGTACGTCCTACTACATATTTTGTAATTTTGGTGACACCTGTTCTCTTATTCAAAATTTATGACTTAATGTAGTACAATATTCATTAGATTATATTTGGTTGGACATAAAGTTTTTAATGGAATAGAATGTAATAAATGATTTATAATATAATAGAATGAAAATAGATGTAATATTAGAAAACTGTTATTTGGGAAGAATGAAAGAGTTCATAATGAAATATAATAAAATATTGTTTGAAAGAAGAATTTATAATGTAATATAGTGAAATGTTGTTTATCATTTTATATTTCATTATAAACCCTCTTATCGAAGGTAACTTATCTATTTAGGATGAAATGAGATGCAACGTGAAACTATTCTCTTCTATTTTATTTTATTATAAAATCTTCTCTTAAATAATAAAATAATATTACATTTTATTTTATTGAAAATTTTTTAAGATGTTACGTCCGTGTCCAATAGATTATTATTATTCAAGATCTTCATTTATTAATTATTATATTCTGGCTCCCATCCTAATTTAAAAACACAGGCAAACGTTGGACTTACTTTGATGTTCTTGTACGGTTGTGCTGACTTCTGGTTTTTGTAAAAATCCAATTAAAACACGCAACTTCCAAGATAAAGACCGATGCTTGAACGTGGATGTGTAATAACAAATTTACATTTCAGCCAACAAATAAGAAAATTTCAATGTCTGAATGAAAGCTGGACGGGCTTATAGTTTTCGGAGAAGTGGCTTGGGAGTTTGATATTCTGGTCTTCTTGCTCAAATTACAACATATAATCACAATATTACTTACAATTTGTAATTTAAAACTTGTTAGGAAATAGACGAAAGAGTTTAACAATAGGAAGTTTGATACTACGAATCAAAGATGTTTATTAACTTGAGAGCCAAGTCTTCTAAATATGCAATACATAAGCAACGTCTAAAAACAAAATTCACTAAAAAAGCTCACCTGACCAACTTAGGAAAGTAAGAACTACTAAGCTAAAATATCTCAACAATTTCATCATCATCATCATTATCATCACTTAGTTTGAAATCCCGCAAAGAAACGGGGTCTGGGGAGGTCCGTTAGTACACAGCCTTACCCCTACACAATAGAGAGGCTGTTTCTAGTAGACCCACAGACAAATAAGATAATATATGAATGATGCAGGTTAAAGAGAAAAGGTAAAATTAGCACGAAAAAAGCTATGTAACTAAAATTTCAATAAATACATAAATAAATAAGGTTAAAAGATTAAAAACGTAAAAAGCTTAGCAAATGTGACAAGAAGATTTTAGAAAATAAAAGATAAATAAAATGTGATAAAATAACTAGATACCTAATAAATAAAGAAATAAGTAGAATAAATTAAAAATAATGCAAATAAAAATAAAAAATAGCACTTACAAAAAAGCTACCAAACTTTATTTAAGAGATGCAAGTGTAAAAGACAAAAATTATGAAAAAAAAAAGTAGGATAGACATACCTGACATGCTGCAAAATTTTTGCTTTTACCTGATATGTTGCCCAGCTTTTTTTACCCCTTCTTGAGATGTGCGTGTCATCCTTGAGTAGAGATCTGCTAATGTGCTCTATAACATCCTAATATATATATATGTATACATCTTCACAAAGACGCAACCCTCCACTACTTTAAAACAAAAATCTCTTATTGAACAATGTTAACTAGTGAAAAACGACGACAATCATCAGGCGAAAGGTCTATCAAAATCATAAAAACTCGTTGAAAAGTCATGTATAGCAAAGAAACTAAGTCTACACTCTAGCAAAAAGTCCAACTAAAAAGCAAACTGATCCATCAAAAGCATAAAAGCAGACTATTGAATTGATCGATCTACAGACAGATTCAAAATAGTGAGCACAACAAATCATGGGGGCACCTAACTGAGAAATACCAATGAGACCATTGGAATAACACTGAAAGACTCAAGAGTTTGAATAACACTGAACTTCTAACACTCTATCTTTATTCGAACTTGGAGACTCCCGTTCGAGTGTAGAAATCTTCATGCTTCTATTGTGGCAGACTTTTCGTCAACAAATCGGCAAGTTGTTCATCAATAATGCAACTCTCCATCTTTACTTCACCTTTTGCGATTAATTCCCTTATAAAGTGGATAAAGTGGTGTGTGATTTCAATATACTTGGTCCGGTTGTGGTATACTGGGTTCTTTGTAAGCATCACGATAGATTTATTGTCATGCAGAAGTTCAGTTGCATCATTATGTTCTTCCCAAAGATCACTCAACAATCTTCGTAGCCATACTGCTTGACATGCTAAAGCTATTGCTGCAACATATTCAGCTCTAGTTGATGATAGTGCTATTGTTGCTCGTTTCTTAGAGTTCCATGAGATGACTGCAGAACCGAGAATGAAGCAATTTCCTGACGTGCTTCGTCTATCTTCTAACGATCTAGCCTAGTCACTATCTATGTATCCTTTGAGCTTTAAATCTTATATCACAAAAAACCAAATTCCAAACTCCTTTATGGTTGCTAAGTAACGCAATACTCTCTTGATAGCTCCAAAATGGTGACAGCTTAGATGATGCATGAACCTAGAATGTACTCCAATTGGAAACTTATATCAGGACGAGAATGTGTTAGACATATAAGCCTTCCAATCAAGCTTTTGTATAAGCTTCCATCCGCCATTCTTTTATCATCATTTTATTGCAATTTTTATGTTCATAAGGGTCATGACAGTTTTGCACCCCACCATGTTAAACTTCTCCAAAGTTTCTACAACATATTTCCTTTGTGTTATAAAGATTCCAGCATTTGATTGAGCAATTTCCAACCCCCAAAAGTAGTGCAACTCTCCAAGATCAGTCATCTCAAACATATTCTTCATAGAGTCATGAAACTCATAAATAAGAACTGATGAGGAACCAGTGTAAATCATATCACCAATATACAAACTTATTATGACAAGTTCAGCTGTACCTCGCCTTTTTAAGTACAAGGTTGGTTCGTGTTTGCTTCTTTCGAACCCATTATTTCTGAAAAACTCATATATCTTGCTATACCAAGCTTGAGGAGCTTGTTTTAGGCCATAGAGGGCTTTCTTCAACCGAAACACTTTATGTTCCTCGTTTACGCTCTCAAAACTAGGAGGTTGGCAAACATATACTTCTTCTTGTAAATCACCATTTAGAAATGTTGACTTGACGTCAAATTGGAACATCTCCCATCATTTTTGAGTTGCAAGTGCCAAGATCATTTGCATCGTTTCAAACTGAGTGACCCAAGAAAACATTCCTCATAGTCTATGTCGTATTGTTGAGCATAGCCCCGAACCATTAACCTCGCCTTATGTTTATGTAAATTGCCATCTACCAGAAACTTAGTCTTAAATATCCACTTTAAACTAATTTCATTTTTACCTTTCAGCAAGTTGGTCAATTCTCATGTCTGATTTTTTTCAATAGCATATAGTTCTTCTTCCATTGCAATATGCCATTCTTTCTTTTCCATTGCTTATTCCACTATGATCGGATCCCTAGCAAATAAAACCAATAGTGATGCCACTCTCCTTCAATTTCAAATTGTCGTCGAGGAATTCTGCCATTCTCACTTCTGTTGGTTACGCTGACTTCTTTAGAATTGATTCATTGCGAGAAGATTCTTCAAATGAAGAAGTCAAGCTTGACAATGGACTTTTTCTTACTGGTGTTGAGTTTTGCAAGCTATCAGGTGTAGCGGCTGTTGCAACTCTTATTTTTCCATCTTCTTCTTCTAATTCTTCTAACTCTACTTGAGAACTTGTCTACTTTGTAGTTTCCTCATATTCCAGCTACTCAATTCATCAAACACAATATTCCTGCTCAAAGTAATTTTCTCACTTTCTGGATCATAAAGCCTATAAGCTTTTGATTGAGTACAATACCCAACAAAGATGTGTTTCTTTGATTTCTCTTCCAACTTGTGCCTGTGACTTGTGAGTAAGGCATAACAAATACAACCAAATATACGCAAGTGGCTTACCGAAGGTTTATTCCTGTACCAAGCTTCATACAGAGTTTGATCCTAGATTGTCTTTGTGGGAGAAATATTTAAAAGATACACTGCAATAACTACTCCTTCTATGTAAACAAAATTAGGCAACCTCTTTGCCTTCATTATAGATCTAGCCATCTCCACAACGGTTTGATATTTTTTCTCTGCTATACCATTTTATGCAGGCGTATATGGTGTAATAATCTCTCTCTTAATGCCATGTTCATTATAGAAATTGATGAACTCTTTTGAGAAGAACTCACCTCCAAGTTTTGTTCACAAAGTCTTTATATTCTCTCCTCCTTGTTTCTCCACTAATGCTTTGAATTTTTTGAAGTGTTCAAAAATCTCTGACTTGAACTTCCCAGTTTATCTTATTGTATTTTGTTATTTAAAACTTGTTAGGAAATAGACAGACAACAGAGTTAAACAACAAGAAGTTTGACATTACGGATCAAAGATGTTTATTAACTTGAGAGCCAAGCCTTTTAAATATGCAGTATATAAACAACGACTAAAAATAAATTTCGTTAAAAAAGCTCAACTGACCAATTTAGGAAACTAAGAACTACTAAGCTAAAATATGTTAACAATTTATTTGTTATTAACGGACTAAAAGACTCAAGAGTTTGAATGACACTGAACTTCTAACACTCTCTCTTCATTCGAACTTGGAGACTCCCATTCGAGTGCAGAAATCTTCATGCTTTGACTGTGGTGGACTTTTCGTTAACAAATCAGCAAGTTGTTCATCAATAGTGCAACTCTCCATCTTTACTTCACCTTTTGCGATTAATTCCCTTATAAAGTGGTGTTTGATTTCAATATACTTAGTCCGATTGTGGTATACTGGGTTCTTTGTAAGCATCACGGTAGATTTATTGTCATACAAAAGTTCAGTTGCATCATTCTTTTCTTCCCCAAGATCACTCAACAATCTATGTAACCATACTGCTTGACACACTGAAGCTGTTACTGCAACATATTCAGCTTTAGTTGATGACAGTGCTATTGTTGTTCGTTTCTTGGAGTTCCATGAGATGACTACAGAGCCGAGAATGAAGCAATTTCCTAATGTGCTCCGTCTATCTTTTAACGATCTAGCCTAGTCACTATCTATGTATCCTTTGAGCTTTAAATCTTGTACCTCACAAAACCAAATTCCAAACTCCTTTGTCATTGCTAAGTAATGCAATACTCTCTTGGCAACTCCAAAATGGTGACGTTTGGTTGATGCATGAACCTGGAATGTACTCCAATTGAAAACTTATATCAAGACGAGAATCATTAAGTTGTCATTTTGCATTCATTTGGTATATAAATCTCTCTCATATGTTGAAATTATTATTCAAAATTGATGAATTTGTCTCTAAATTGTTTTCAAATGATTTTCAACACTGAAGAGATGAAATTGAATCAAAAAGATGCAAAGGAAACAAAGATAACCCGAAAATTCTAGATTAGCACGTGTAAGGATGGAATTAATCTGCAGAATCTATTTTCAAGTTCAAAATCGAGATTTTCACAATCTTTAAAGATCAGATTGCTATCTTATCAATGGGATCTGTAACTTGAAATGGGGATAAGGACTATCTGCTGAAGATCATGATAAGGGAAGGGAAGAAGTCGAAAAGCATACAAAGGAAGGAATTGTACTGTTCACGCAGCAGACAGGTTAGGAATAGTTTTGACATTTTTTTGCATTCTTCTTCTTGCTTGTTCGGTAATCATTAGTATTAGCATAGTTTAGAATTTCTGCAGACCACTTTGAGGGATAGTTTTACATTTTCTGCACTCTTTTCTTCTAAGTTTTCTCGATGGTCATAGTTTTAGGCCTGTATTACATTTTTTCTGCAACTTTTTCTGCTGTTTTACGTAAGACATGTATTAGAGTAGTTTACACTTTCTGCTGTATTTTTCTTGAGGAGTTTTCGTTTCTGTAGTAGTTTCTCTAGAAGTTTTCAGATTTTCCAAGAAAAGAGCAGGGATGGAGACTATTTATTTTGCTATTTCTTTATTTTTCACTTTCATTATGAGTAGCTAAATTTCTTTTCTTGGTTGAGGGAAACCATGTTATCATCT
>JAOTAY010000006.1:1722478-1738729 GCA_025629805.1 Erythroxylum baracoense
TCAAAATTCCCATTTATTCACAATTATACCGGGAAAATGTCATGAATGCATGTACAGATATTTTTCATGTGCAAAGAACATTGTTCACAAATGCATGAGCATGAGATGTATTTTCCTAATTTCTCCAATTGTTCTCACATGTACCCGTTTCTATGGTTCAACCCGTTATACGGAAACGTGATGTTACATTGAAGGACAATCAGTCTCAAAGCCTCCTTACTTCAATGGAAACAACTACTTATACTAGAAAATGAGAATGAAAATCTATCTCTAATTTGTAGATATTGAAGTTTGGCAAGCCATCAGAGTTGGAGCCACACTTCCTATTACAAAAAACGTAAAAATGTGGTCTGATGTTGACAGAAGAAATACACAGTTAAACGTTAAAGCAAAACATTATCTGATTTGTTCATTATCTCCAGAAGAATATAAAAATATATCCTACTACACTACAACAAAAGAAATGTGGGATAAACTACAAGTCACCTTTGAAGGAATGAATGAGGTAAAGCAATATAGAATAAGCCTTTAGTGCATCAATACGAAACTATTGGCATGAAATAGTGAGAAACCATAGATGAATTCTTCTGATGGTTCAACAACATCATCACGACCTTAAAGAACTTGGGAAAGATATATCCCAATGATGAACTTGTAACAAAGATTCTAAGCTCACTACCAAAGGAATAAAGACCAAATGTGACAGCTTTGGAAATTACAAAGGATCTCGATACCATCTCACTTGACTGGCTAAGAGAAAACTTAATGATGCATGAAGTCATGCTTAGGCAAGATGAAAGATTCTCATACAAAATAGGAATGGCACTAAAACCAACAGACGAATCAATCAGTGATGAAAGAGATATTAAGTTGCAAATAGATGGAGATGAAGAATTCAATTTCATGGTCAGAAAATATGCCTATTTCTTCAAAAAGAAGTTGATGAAGAAAAGAGAAGGGAAAAGGACAACCAGAAACAATAGCTCCCTACTAAAAGGTAGAAGCAATAATAACAATACACAAAACAATAAAATCATCTATTATCACTGTAAGAAACTTGGACACACAAGACCAGAATGTCCCCTTCTTTAAAAGGAAAAAATAGAGAATAGAGAACCCAAGAAGCAAGCGATGACTATAACATGGTCAAATGAAGATTTTAAAAACTTTGAAGAAGAAGAGCCAGAAAAAGTCAGTAATTTTTGCTTCATAGATGAATCAGGAGATAATGAGGTATATTATTTTGACTCTGTTATTGAAGTTGATGAATTGAGAAATGCATACCATGAATTGTATGATCAGTACAAAAAATTGACAGTGAAGTATTTTAAAGAAGTTGAGAAGTCTAAAAACAATGAAGCATCTTTGAAGAGTAAGATTAAATCATTAGAATCCGTGAGTGAAAATCTGACAACCAAAAATATGTCTCTTGAGGATGATTATAAGCAAAAGGTTTCTCAAAAGGAAGTTCTAGAAGAAAAATTAGCTAATTTGGAAAATACTTTGCTTGAGAATGACTATGATAAAGTGAGATAGCTAGAAGAAAAGGTTGTCGCCCTAGAACTTAAGAAAGAGAAATGTGCAGGAAATATCTTATCTTTAGAAAAAGATCTTGCAAAGTTTGTTGATGGAAAGAATAACCTTAATGCACTAATTAGTAGTGGTAAATGCTTTTTTGATAAGCTAGAATAGGTTACAATGAAAATAATAATGTTAAGCGATACAAGAAATTTTTTTTAAATCCAGCAGTAGCTATAGTTAAAACAACAAGAACCTGATCTCATTTATCTATTTTATGCTTCTTCTGTGGTAGACATGGTCAGATTAGTCAGTCTTGTAAAATTTGTAAAATGGAGAAATTATCTCAAATATATGTTTGGAGACCAAAAGTCAAGCTACTAACCTGAAAGGACCCAGAAAAATGTAGGTACCTAAAATGAGATAATATATTCTACAGATATGTTTCAAAATAGAGACAAGAGAAAATCAATAGATAGTTGATAGTGGTTGTTCGAGACACATGATAGGTGAAATATCACATTTCAACTACATTGAAAGAAAAGATGGATGTAATGTTATCTTTGTCAATAAAAACAATGTAAAAGTCACTGGAATTGATAAAATTGGTGACTCTAACTATGCTTCTATTAATAATGTTCTTTATGTTGATAGATTAAAACATAACTTATTGAGTGTAAGTTAATTATATGATAAGGGTTATAGAGTTACTTTCTATGCATCACATTGTGAAATTATTGATAATTTTAATGACAATATTGTATTTGTTGGTCCTAGAAATCATAACATATACTGTGCTAAATTGGAAGATATGTCTTCAAAAAATTTCAAATGTTTTGCTTCTATATAAAATGATTCTTTTATTTGACATATAAGATTTGGACATGGTAACATAAGCATCTATCAAAATTTTCCAAAAATGAGTTAATAAGAGGACTACCAACTTTGAAGTTTGAAAGCAATCAGGTTTGTGAGGCTTGTTTAAAGGTAAACAAGTTAGAAGTAGCTTTCCTCCAACCGCTTGGACTTGTGAATATGGATTTATTTGGTCCCACTAGGACTCAAAGTTTTGGTGGTAAATATTACAGTTTTGTTTTAGTAGATGATTATTACAGATTTACATAGGTTTACTTCCTATCAAATAAGGATGATGCTTTTGAAGTTTTTGAGAAGTTTTGTAGAAAAATTCAGATTGAAAAATGATATTGCATTACTTCAATTTATAGCGATCATGGAGGATAATTTGATAACAGAAAGTTTGAAGATTTTTGTGATAATAAAAATATGACTCAGAATTTTTCATACCTAAGAACTCCTCAACAAAATGAAGTGGTTGAAAGAAAGAATAGGACTCTCCTTGATATGGCTAGAACAATGTTATGTGAAAGTGGTCTACCTCATAGTTACTAAGCAGAAGCCGTGTCAACTGCCTGTTACATTCTTAATAGTTATAAGACCCATTCTGAAAAATACCCCCTATAAGTTGTGAAAAGGAAGAAAATCGAATGTCGCTTACTTTTTAGCATTTGGTTGCAAGTGTTGTATTCTAAATAATATAAAAGAAAATCTTGGAAAGTTCGATACGAAGTCAAATGAAGCCATCTTTCTGGGTTACAGTACCACCAGTAAAGGATTTAGAGTTTACAAAAAAAGGACAAAGAAGATAAAAGAATCAATACATGTAGTGTTTGATGAAGCACTACCCTCGATAACAACAGCTGATTCAGATGATTAAGAGCATCCCTTGGCTCGTAAAAATACATCACAGACTTAAACAACACCTATAGTACCTTCAAAATTATAAGATTAAGAAGGTCCTTCTAAAGTAGGATAGAGAGGGCTCCTTCCTCTCCGCAGGAGCCTATACAACGAAGAACACCAAGAGAATGAAGAGGTCTTGATACGCATCAGTACATTATGGGAGACCCCTTTGAAAGTCTAAGAACCAGATCATCCTTCAAGAACAACTTTGTTGCCCTCATCTCACAATTAGAACCAAAGACCATTGAGGAGGCTCCTACTGATGAAAATTAGGTTTCAACCATGAAAGACGAAATGAATCAATTTGACAAAAATAAAATTTGGAATCTAGTACCTAGTCTGCAAAACAAGTCAGTCATCAAAACTTGTTAGGTTTTTCGAAAAAAACTTGACAAAAATGGTAAGGTGGTAAGAAACAAAGCTAGACTTGTAGCTCAAGGTTATAATCAACAGGAAGGTATTGATTTTAATGAAACTTATGCACCTATTGCTAGACTAGAATTGATTAGAATTTTACTTGCCTTCATATGTTATAGAAACTTCAAATTGTTCCAAATGGATGTCAAAAGTGCCTTCTTAAATGGATATATTAACGAAGAAGTGTTTGTTAAGCAACCTCTGGGCTTTGAAGATGAAAACCATCATGACTACGTGATAAAGTTAACTAAAGCCTTGTATGGTCTAAAACAGGCCCCTCAAGTATGGTATGAGAGGTTAAGTAATTTTCTGCTTGAGAATAACTTCAAAAGAGGAAAGGTAGATAAAACCTGATCTATTAAGAAAAAGGAGAATAATTTACTCATAGTGCCAATATATGTTAATGACATAATATTTGGTGTTACTAATCAATCTTTTTCTGAAGAATTGTTAGCATTATTGCAAGGGGAGTTTGAAATGAGCATGATGGGATAATTATCTTTCTTCCTCATATTACAAATCAGAAAAATGGAAAAAGGGATCTTCATTAGCCAAAATAAATACACAAAGGAACTTATCAAGAAGTACCACTTTGAAAATGCCAAACCCTATAGCTACTCCTATGTATACTGGAACTAAACTTGACGAGGATGAAGAAGGCAAGACTATGGATGAGACAAAATATAGAGGAATGATCGGGTCACTACTATATCTTACAAGCTCAAGACTAGATATTATGTTTAGTGTGTGCCTTTGTGCACATTTTCAATCGTATCCAAAAGAAAGCCACCTTCAAACAGTCAAAAGAATTTTTTGTTATCTTCACGAAACTATGGACTCCGGACTATGTTATCCAAAAACTGGTTCTTTTAACATAGTTGGCTATTGTGATGTAGATTACGTAGGTGATAAAGTCGATCAAAAAAGAATAAATGGTTACTATCAATTTCTTAGAGGTGTCTAGTTTCTTAGTCTTGGAAGAAACAAAATTGCACAACTCTTTCAACAACTAAAGTGGAATATATAGCTGCTGTCAACTGTTGTGCTCAAATATTATGGATAAAACATCAACTCTAGGATTTCTCCCTGAACTTTAATCATATTTCTATATTATGT
This sequence comes from Erythroxylum baracoense, assembly GCA_025629805.1. NCBI lineage: Eukaryota > Viridiplantae > Streptophyta > Magnoliopsida > Malpighiales > Erythroxylaceae > Erythroxylum > Erythroxylum baracoense. Next base: position 1,727,291 of record JAOTAY010000006.1, read on the forward strand.
GATAATACTGGTGCAATAAATCTTTTAAAAAATCCTATGCATCATTTTAGGACCAAGTATATAGAAATCAAGCTTCATTTTCTTAGAGATCATGTTTTAGAAGGAACCATTGATCTTTTGCATGTTAATACTAAAAATCAATTAGCTGATATTTTCACTAAGTCATTCTCTAAAGATAGATTTTACGTGTTAAGAAAAGAACTTGATATGTACAGACTATCTGATGTTATTTATGTATAATTATTTTATGCTACTTCTTTTTGGCAGGCTCCTTCTAGTCCAAACCTTTAGTAAGCTCCTTCTAGTTTAGAAGGCTCCTTTCAGTTTTGAGATTTCCTCTTAATTTAGCAGGCTCCTTCTAGTTTAGAAGGCCCCTCATATTTTTTTAAGGATCCTCTCAATTTGACAGAACAAGGTACACGTATCCTAAAAAGAAAGGTTTTCATGGCATCGTTTCAGCTTTTAAAAACGTGCACGCTATTCTGATAATCCTCTATATATATCTGACAGAAGATACACAAATGATCATACTTCCTCTTTTGGTGTGTACGACTGCCCATTCTCATACGAAATCAATGCTCAAGAATTATTTAATATACCAGAAACAAACTTCTCTCTTTTACTGTCCATTGTTCTTTTCTCAAAAGCATCGTTCTCTTCCTCTCTACACCCTAACTTTTTGCTTTCTCTCAGAAACTCCTAAACCTCACCAAGCTCTCCTACAGTGGCAAGAACGAAATAAAAGGGATAGAAGAAAACCATGGCTTCAACTTCTAGCCACGAACAAACTCTCATCTCTGAGTCGTCTTCTCTGTCTCCAATATTAGATACTTTGAACACTCTTATTGAACCTATCTCTATCTCCTCTAATCCCCAAGTATCAGAAACACCTATTCCATCTTTGCCCATTCCTACTCCAAAAACTTCCACACTTCTTAAACATGATCTTAAAGATAAGAAAGTGCCCGAAATGTGCTGGATTACAAATGAAAATGACTCAGATGAAAAACCTACTCAATTGATTAGACAACCACAGACTAGAGGAAGTCTTGCAAAGCAAGCCGATAAAATTTCTAAACAAAAAGAAACCCCTAATGCTGAAAAAAAAAGAGGAAGAAGAATCTAGAAAAAGAAAAAGGGAAGAAATAAAGAAAGGTAAAGTGCCTATGACTGAAGATACTATTAAGGACCCCATTGATAGAAATGAGTTGTTACATGAAGAGACAAATTCCTAAAGAAAAAAGAGCAAAGAAAATAAAGATAGATGCATAAAAGCAAGGAAAGACATCAAAACCACCAAAAATGTTGCAATCAATGGAAGCTGAAGTTCGCTACAAAAGGCAGTATAAGAAAAGAAAGGTGGTTGCTAGGTGGATCTTGCCTCCCATGATGTTTGATGATATAGGTATACCTATCTTTCGTTACTTTGTTACCATTGGTTGGAAAACTTTTCTAAAATTAGATGAGACCGTATGTGATGAGCTAGTTAGGACATTCTACACATACATGGGAAAAAAAGAAATTGATGGAAAGCTAGCTATTGTCTTATAGGTGCGTAAATATGAAATTTTAATCTCTAAAGAAATCTTAGGAAATATATTGGATGTAGCTCCTATAGGGAGAACTAATTTTCCCTGTCATAAATGGGATGTCAATGATTTGAAACTAGTAGAAGTTATCAAATCCATCTACTTTTATGCTGAGAACATCCAAGATGGGATGCTAAGAACATCTAAGATGGGAGACCATAGAGCAGGTAATTAGACTTACTATCACAATGCCTTACATCATTATTAGCTACTTCAATTTTTCCCAAGAGTAGCTTAGTTGAAAGGTGCAACCTACTGGAAGCTTAGGTAGTGTATAATTTGTTAAAAAGGAATAGAATGAATATACCAGCAATGATTTTGAGGTTTATGGTGGATAAAGGGAATCATAAGAAAACACCGGTTTCCTACCTTATGGGATTTTGCTCACCAAGATTTTCACCTATTATAAAGTTCCTTTTGCAAATCTATATTGGTATGCACTAGCTAAGTTTCACCCTTCCATTCCTTACCAATTTGGATACAAATTGCAAAACAATGTTTGGGTAAACAAAAGATCTGAAAGAGTAGCAGAAAACTTATATGCTCCTCTAGAACAACAAACTCCTGTCCCTCCTCATGATGAAAATAATGCAAATCTTCAATAATAGTTATAGGACATTCAAGCTAATCAAGAACAAATGCGAGAACAAATAGATAGCATGTGAAATCAACTTCTTGACATGCATATTTTACTCATCAATATCTTTGAATCTCTTCAATAACTTTGTTGCTCTTTTTTTTACTGGCTTATTTGTATTTGTGATAATCTTATAAATGTTTAAGTTCCTTCCTCCTTATATTTTTGATAATGACAAAGGGGGAATAGTTAATGATATACATTGCATGCATCTTTCTTTGCATCTGTGATATACTTTCAATTGCCTTGATGATATATTTGTTATTGATGATATTGTCAGCTAACTGATGCTGAAATGTCATTGAAATTATGAAGCATAAGCTCCTGCTTTTTATAACTGTGAGTATGAACATATAAAGTTTACAGGTATCTTTCGAAATCCTTTATTATTATTATTTAAATTTTGAAAATATATCTGTTATTATTTTTCATCATCAATAAGGGGGGATTGTTATCTTAAGGGTTATAATTAACCATTTTAATGATAACTTTATAATATTTCAAAATTCAAACTGGATTTATTTCCTTATATGAGCAATGATATAATTCTTAAAGGAAATAAAATCATAGGATAATTGCTTCCTTTCTTACAAGAACCTTCTTTATGAACTTGCCTATTCAGAAATGGTTCCATAACATCCAAAAGTTTTTTTATGAATTCAAATAATCAGCTCTAAAAGCCTTGACTGAACGTTCTTCTTAAAGTTTGAATATTGAAGATTTTAGCAGGAAAGATATCGTAGATTAAGCAACGGCTAGTTGAGGAAAATTTTTACATAAGAAAAAGCCATTGTATTTACGAAAGACCCGAGACTTGCAAAATATCCTAGTAGCATCAATATTCTTGAAAGTCTTATCAAATTCTTTGTGCCTTAGAAAGTGAAATCACTCTATTGAGAGAGACTGTTAAATCCTATTTATATTTCTTATTGAGAGCTTGTAGAGTTTTGTTAAACACTACGAGTGTGGAAGGTTGAATAACCTTGAAAAATATGTACTTTTGAGCTTAGAGAGGCTTGTGAAAATTTACTACTTGGATTTTATAGTGAAATACTCAAGTTGAATACTTGGAGACTAGACGTAGGCTTCGTTATAAGCTAAACTAGTATAAATTGATTGTGTCATTCTTTCTTTTTCCTAACTTTAAATTTCCGCATTATAAGTTTGTGTTTTCAAGAGACTCATTCAGTTTTACAATAAGCTCCTTTTGTTTTTCTATCACAAGAGGTTCCTTTGGTTTTTAAGTGTTAACAAGCTCTTATCGATTAAAAGACTCCTTTCATTTTTGAGCGTTAACAATCTCCTATCGATTAACTGGCTCCTTTCTTTTTTAATTGCTAACAGACTCCTATCAATTAACATACTCCTTTTCTTTTGAGCGCTAGCAGACTTCTTTTTATTAATAGGATCCTTTTTGTTTTTTTTATTAACAAGATCTTTTCGAAAGTTGATAGGACCTTCCTATCGGTAGACTTATTTTTGTTTAGGATATTATCGCTTGTAAAGTATTTGATTTTACTTGATTTTCTTTATTTCCAGATCAAAAAGAAGAAAAAGAAGAACAATTTCATTCAGAAGATCGAATAAAAACTTCACAATTTTTATAGACCGATAAGATTGATATTCAACAATTTCTTCTTAAAACGTATTGATTTCCATAAGCAGGACCACCACCCCATAGCATATTACCCCTAGAAGTAGAACCCCATATTTCTTCTAAATACCATAATGTTAAGCTCATTGAAATTATATTTCACTATAATTCCAGACATATCTTGCAACTCCTTTTAATGTGATGACTAGTCAAGCAATTGAATTCTGAATCATATGTTTAGCATGAGCAATAATCATCTCTTTAGGTATATGATAAGGTGAGTATATAGAACGAAATTGAATTATTTTTGTTACCAACCTTGTCAGATTAATAACCGTCAGAGTATTTTGACATTAGTTGTGATAATGATAGAGTTTTTAAAAAAATTAAAGCTAAAAATATATTACCAAAGCTAAAAACTTATATACAATCCTTTACAAGGATATCTAAAAAATTTAAACAACAACAACCACACTTCTAGAACAATACACTTGATAATCACAAAAACAATTAAATCAACCATATCAGTCTAAGTTCCTGGCTGATGTTATCTTGCTTCCCTTTGGTTATCATAGTCTCTCTAATCAAGTTAACTATTATCTCGACAAGCTCATATTTATGTTGCTCTTCTTTCTTGTGGATTCTCCTATTCCTCTCTCTCCATATAAAATGCATACCAAAGTAACGGCCTCCTTTCTTCTGCACATTCAACTTCATCTCTGACCATACCAAAAAAGTATTCATCAAACTCATCATCATCGTAATGACATGTGGTTCGGCCTTGTATAAGAGAATCACATCATCAGTGTAAAGCAAATGTGACAATTTCAGATCCCTACATTTATAGTGATACCCAAATAAACCATTACTTTCCATAATTTTGGTTAGTAATCTAGATAATCCCTCTATAGCTAGGGTGAATAGGTAAGGGGAGAGAGGGTCCCCTTGCCTAATCCCTCTAGCGTTATGAAATGGTTTCATAGGAATCCAATTGATTAAGATGCTTATCGAGGTAGTTTGGATACATTAGAGGATCCACAGGCGAAATCTTAAAGGTAGACCAATGGCTTCCAAACAATCTCTCAAATAACCCCAGCTAATAATGGCAAAGGCTTTAAATAAATCAATCTTTAAAGCACAACTCTTGATCTTTTTTCTAGTATAATATTCGCCCAGCAAGTCTTGCAGTATTAATATATTATCCCCAATGCTTCTCAATGGGAGAAAAGCTCCTTGAGACCTATTTACCACCTCATCCAACACTGCTTTCAATTTATCAGCCAATACGGATGCTATAATCTTATAAACAGTTGAGCGACACGAAATTGGACGATAGTTTGTGATCCTCTCTGGTCTTTTCTTCTTAGGAATCAGGCATATGTACATGTGATTGATCTCCTTCAATAGTGATCCAGAAGGAAAAAAACTCTAGCACTTCCTTCGTTAAAAGAGGTCCCGTTATGTTCCAAGTCTGCTGAGAGAAACCTGTCAAATATCCATCGGGACCAAGCGATTTAGAGTTGTGTAGCCGAAATAACACCTCTTTCACTTGTTGAGTAGTGAAAGGTGCATTTAACATATTTAGGGTACTTTGACTTGGATAGAAATCCAACACATTTTTAACCCTGAATTTGTTCTACTGAACTTCAGGGCTCCTCATTAGCTTAATAAAGAAACCTCGGATATGATTAGAAATCTCTGGTTGACTAGCTAATTTATTTCCCTCCTCATCCTTCAATTCTGTAATGGTGTTAATATTTCTCTGAGCTAACATCGATGCTTAGAAAAAACTTGAATTTATATCTCCCTTTTTGAGCCATGTCTGTCTCGCTTTTTGCCTGATGATCAAATTATGAAGTTTTAGCGCTTCTTAATAGTTCTTCATCTAGTCTGCTTCAATATTTCTTAATCATTATTAAAAGGATCGGTATAGCACTGCTTTTGAACCTCAGCCAATGATTTACCCATTTCTTGCAAATCTCGTGTTCTATCTTTACTAAACTATTTAATAGCAATTTTTACAAGCCTCAATTTCTGTATAAACTAATAAGCTTTGTGCCCGGCTATTTCTGTTCCCTGTAAATCATTGACATAAAACCTTCTATCTGAGTTAAACGTTAAAGAATTTGAATGATGCCCCTACCTTTGAGCCAACACACATCTGTTGAACTAAAATGGACGTATGATCAGAAAAACCAGGCTCTCCAATCACTGCCAAACCTGTGGGGAAAGAGTTAAGCCATCTTTGGTTCACTAAAGCCCTGTCTAATTTTTCCTAATGAACATATTATCTTTTTTCTTATTCTCCCAAGTGAACTATCTGCCAAGACCTCTAAGATCCACTAAATCAGTATTTTGGAGCAGTTGATTGAGTTCTACTCCTGATCCCCCATGGAAACCCACACATCCTTCTACTTCAGTTGATCTTAGACAATAGTTAAAATCCCTTAGCACTAACCATGGGTCTTACATACCCAAATATAAATCCTAAATCTCCTCCTACAACTTAGCTCGTTGAAAAGCAAAATTAGAGGCATGTATAATTGTAACCTCAAATTTGAACTTATGTATTAACCAGTAGTGCAGATGAATAAATTGATCCCCCATCCTTATTATATGCGCCTCAAGCTTGTTAGTATTTTACCAACACAAAATCTTGCCATTATATTGATGGATGTGAGTAGAGAAAAATTCCATTTATAACCCAAAAAAGCCATCCCATTCTGAACAGCATTAGCCTTTATTTTCATTTCTAGAAGTCCTACCAAAATAGGTTTTTTGTCTGCTACTACTTGCACCATTAACTTTTTAATAGAATCATTAAGACCCCTTGTGTTCCATACTAGTAGCGACATGTAATGGAACCCTTAAAAAAGACACTCTGGGGATATAACCCCTTTATGCTTTTTTTCTTGCCTTTTTTCTTACCAACACTCCTTTTAGAAACTCCTACTGAAAACTGGCTGGGATCATGTACTTCCATATCTGATTCTGCTTCCTTCCCTAGAGCAGTCCTTGGATATGTACCTTCCAAATCAACAGACTGCATATTATTTTGCTCTCCAATCGATTGTTCTACCTTCCTACTAATTTGCTTCCCAACTCTCTTTACTGTCTTATTACCATTAAAAGGAATAGGAGGGTGTGAAGGCTCCTCTGGACTCAAACTCCCACTTACACAAACCATCTCCTTACAATTTTCATTGTCTTTCTCTAGTGCCCCTAAAAGAGCTTTAACCATATCATTTCCTAACTCCTTAAACTTCTCCAGATTAGTCCCAGACACTAGTACTTCTCCTACATTTTCCTTGCGCACCTAAGTGTATTCATTCTGTGTCACTTTTGAAGAATCAACCAAGCTTTTATTATTCCCATTCATCTCTAGATTCTATCCCTGTTCTATTATTCTCACTTATCCCTTATACAAAATCTCTTTTGTCACTAAATCATCATGCCAATTAGACTTCAGAATTCTACCAGTAGCAACCCACCTCTTGCTAGTAGATACAGGTTTCCAGGGATAGGAAATGGATATTTCATCTCTAACCAGCTCACTTGTTTCTCCAAGATGAAGGATAGGTAGGGTTTCTAGTAGAGAAGCATTCTTTGGGATTTAATGCAGATCTTTGCATACCCAATTCTTTCCATTGCTACAGTTTAAGAGTCCATATGGATTGGTTTACCCAAAGCACTTGCCAGATGACTCAAACCCTCTACCATCCAATACTTCATAAATAGACCATAAAACTATACCCATAAAGGAATAGCATCGATTGAACCTCTGCCTAAACCCATACCTGGTTTCCATTGTTGTAAAAATAAGGTTGGTCTATAATGTGTCACGGTCCTTGTTCAATGATAAAGCTAAACGATAAAGCAAAGAAAAGTTTTACTTTCATATTTCAATGTATGACGTTATGATTAATGCGCAATCAAAGAATTTATTGAGTTTCAAGATATTGGCTCGGAGGTTACTTAGGATTTAGGAAGGCATGATTTGATTTACGTTTAGGGAACAAAAGTTGATGCAATTATTAGGAAACACATGGCCTAATTTTCTAAATTTAACCTAAGTGAAAATCTATTCTTAATATTTTTTTCAAATAAACTTTTTATTTTTTGAAAATAAACATTTAATTTATTTAATGGTATTATTTGAAACTGATCTTTATCTTGACAAAGAATGTTCTCTACGTGCTCTTTTCCTAAGTGTGTGGTCAACTAAAAATAAAAAGTTTACTGGCTATCAGATGTGACCGTTATAAAATAAAATAATTCTTATTTGATAACCACTAATAACTACTAAATAATAATGTAGCGCCTCACTCCACCTGATAAGTACACGTACGCCTGTAAGATGTTTGTGCATGTGCCCGACAGAAGCGGCGCACTAACTATGTCACTTTCACTAACTCATGGCATCATAATTTAAAACATAAATCTCATAATCTCCAAAGCACAAATTTCCTCATTTCATTTCATAAAACATTATATACATTGTAGCATTACAACATCATCCATATATATATATACATTATCAAATCAAATAAGAGTTTATAGCTCTGTTTACAAAAGTATGCTACATGTATAAGGAAATATACAAAACTCTATCTAAATCCTTCAGTCTCAGTTGATCGACCTTTGAGCCATGTCTTCAATCCAAAAGTAGTAATGATTCTCTTCTAATTTGACTTAGAAGCTAAATTGTCTCTCTCAGACCTGAAATGTCAATGTGCAATTTTGGGTGAGTTTTACAAACTCCTTGATATAACCATTGACGGCTCACTCAATTCACATCAACACGTGTAACATATAATTCACATCTTGGCACTTTGCATGGAGCATCACATATCACATTCTCATTCAAATAAAAGATACTAATACATTTTAATCAATCAAACACACGTATATGCAATGCTCATGAGACTCACTTTCACTTATTATTATTTTTGTTATGACCGAGTGTCTTTTTACTAGCCCATATCCCTTGTGGATACCGAGCTGTATCAGATAATGTCCCATGTCCCTTAATGGATACCGGGTACATTCACAACTGAGCCTAAGGCTTTGATCACAATATGAGCTTTAAGCTCTTTACACTGGCAACTACGGTCACAACTACTTTTATCTTTCATGCATTCATGTAATGGAATGATTCACATTTTCATATTCTCAATCAATCACATGATTTCACATTCACATTCAGAACATATTTATCATCAGACCCTGGTCTGACATTCAACAAAATTGTTGGGTAGCATTTATTTCATCCAATTCACATATAAGGAGCACTTCAATTATTACATTCATGAATCAAAACCTCGGACCTTCAATGTTCGCAGTCAAACAATAAATCACATATTCATAAGATAATTCAAAGCCTAATCAAAACAAACAATTAATTAAGTGAGACCATCTAAGTTACTCACAGTTTGCTCCAAATAGCTTATTGCCTCGATGTCCCAGCAATGTTTGGATGCACACAATCTATTTGCTCGTCTATATTATATTACACACATTACAACATTGCACAATTATATAAGTACTCATTTATGCACATATATATATGGATTATGTACAATGCATGTTCAATGACAATCTTGGGTACATTTCCTTAATACGCATCTCAAAATCAATTAACATCATCTTTCAATCGTCCCTTAATACCTAATACACTTTCCTTACTTTAATCGCTTCATTCATCATCTACTAGGCTCATTCAATATCTCATTCAAGCCTAATTACATCATAGGAAAGCATTGACAAGTTAATAAGTTATCTATGCACATGATTTGGAACAATAGTCATAACTTTCTCTATGGATGTCAAATTAAGGTCATTATGGTACGGTTTCGATGAGAACTTTGAGTTCTAAAACTTCCATGAAGACCCCGAAGTGAGATTTTGCCATTAAAAGGGTCAAAATTGCAAGTTATTGTAGCTATCCCAAGAATTTCGGCTGAGCGGACATAAATGTCCCTCCAAACAGACATGAACAGAGTTGGAGCAGACACGTATGTCCCTCCAAATGGACATTTACTGGCAAATTCTAGATTTTCAGCTCCTACAATCACATCTAGCAAATCCTATGCATATCCTCTCATTCCTACTTCAACTTCTCTTCATTATCGCCTCCATTCCAATTCAAAACATCCACAAAACATATCATCCACAAAACACATCATACAAGATTATTGATCACAATCAACAAAACAAACATTCATACTTAAACATCCATCCTTAATTTTCTGCGCATGTTCAACTTAGATTTCATCTTTCTTTCACTTCTAATTGATCAACTTAACTCAATTTCATTATTCATGAAATCCTATCTCTTTCCATAGTATATCTCAATTTCAATTCAATACCATCTATACTCAATCAACATCCATGCTTAATAATAAACACCAAAAAAAAACATATTTCTATACACTTACAAACATCAAATTTTCTGCACATCTTTTTACTTCATTTACACCTTCTTTTCATTCCTAACTATAATTCTAATTTACCTCATTTCAAGACATCATAATACTCCTTCTTATAAGCTCTAAACCCATGTTAGTTCATCTCTAAACAATCAAAACAATCCACATTAATATAAGGAAAAATAGAGCATAAAACCAACCATTCACTAATCAAATTTTCTGCACTTCTTTATACACCATTTTCATAATCTCATTATCATAATTGATTCATCTTTCAACCAATTCATGAATAACATTAACTCACCAAAATTTAGAGCATAATTCTTTATTATTACACTACACCCACTTTAAAACACGTATAGAAAAACTCATGATCAATCATCAAATTTCTCATCATATATGTTCTATTTAACATTACCCGTGAAGATTAAAGCATAACTTACTTGATTTAACTCCAAATCCTTCAAATTTTTCAAGATCTCTCTTAGCCTTAGCTCTCTCCTCTCACACATACATCATCATCCCAAGGTGTTAAGGTTGGGATATTTTGTAAGAATGAAAGAGAGAGCAAGTTATGAGTAGTAATTGAAAGATGAGAGCAAGGTTTAGATAGTTGGGTGAGTGAAATCGTGGGAGTGAAGGAAAAAAGAAGAAAAGAGATGGAAAAGTCACAAAAATGAAAAGAAAAAAGCAAGAATGAAAGACAATGTAATGGTCTTTCAATAGTTAATACCATCATGGGATAAATGATAAAGGCATGGCTTGGCAAGTGACACATGTCACTTGCCACATGTTCTATTCTCATAGGTTTACAAATGGCTCTTTTATTAAACTAGTCTATTAAACTCCAATTTCTACTCCAATTGTCTCCAAATTTCAATGACGTATGTCATTAAATCCCAAAGTCATTTATAAAAATTTCCACTGCCATTTGACTCTTAATTATACTTCTATTCATCAATTATCCTGCCACTCGACATTTTTCCTAGTTCAAAACTTACCCAAAAATTTAGGAATTTTCTAAATTTCACCAAAATTTCTAAATCAATACTTATATTCACTAGTTCAATTTTCAATACATATACACCACACTTCATGTCAAAAATCACATTTATAAATCAATTATACCCGCAAAATGTCAAATGAGTGCATGTACAATCATTGAAATGTGTGCCATAAAATTCAACAGTC
>JAOTAY010000006.1:1745850-1779350 GCA_025629805.1 Erythroxylum baracoense
TTGATCAACAAAACTTCTTGAAGTTCTTGTGAAACAAAAGCTTGTGCATAAATTTGAAATTGTGCCTTGAGCTTGTTTGAGAGTGACCTTGTAATTGGACCCATTGGCATCCTCAAGTCTCCATTGTCTTAGTGAGTTGCATCAGAATCCCTACAGAACTAAACACTAGCTTCTTAATTTCATTTAATAAAAGTAAAAGGGCTTTTTTGATTAGATAACTGATTAACTAAAATTAATACGAATACAAATTAAATCAACTGAATTTAAAAATAAGAAAGTCAAGATTACTAAACTCGGATTCAAGGTAAATATCTCATTTAATTGTAATATCGATCATTGGTTTAAAGAGAATATTTTTATGATTCAAGCAGTTAATTTGAAATATATTAGGATAGTCGTAATAAGTCTCAAATTTTTCTAAATTAATTGGTTCAAACCCAACATCCAAATCAAAACTTATCAGCCATTGACTAGGTGTGATAGCATTTCATATCAAATAAATAATAGTAATAAGCTTTGGGAAAAAGACTAAACCCTAAATTAAATGATCTAGATAGCTGCAACTATTCAATTTAGTTTTTCTTGTTTATTATAAGTTAAATATGGAAATTCATAAATAACCTATTTGTTACTTGTACTAATCCTTCAAGCCAATTACAAATCATTGAATTTCTAGATAGTGATTAAATAATCAAAATTAAATTAAATATTTTGATTCATTGAATGTTAATCATTCATGAAATATGAGAATTCAAAACAAAAAATACTTGAATTAAAACATGAATAAAAGTTTAGAACACAAAATCTCATAAAGTTATAACTAGAATATCGAATCCTCTTGAATCAAAACGATTGAGTTTAGTCACACATGAATTTTGCTCCGATAACAAAAATAGAAGACAGATAGAGAATTGCAAAAAAACGTAAGAAGAGAGAACTTCTTTTTGTTACGAGGAACGTCCATTTTATAAGGTTTTCTGATCTAATCATAATCTAATTCTAACTTATAAAGATCTCTATCTAAAACAAATTAAAACTCTTACATGACAGGGATAAGAAGAAGCTTCTCAGTTAAACTCCAACTCTTCAAATGATCAGCCTTATCCACTGCAACAATCTCTTCACCTTATCCAACATTTGTGATTATTATCAATAGAGTCCCAACTTAACACAATCTCCACGTTTCATCTCCTAAAATAAAACAAATATTAATTTCCATATTTAACCATCAAAATAAATACAAAACAAATGCGATAATATCAAATAATATAGCAAAATGAAATCTTATCAAGGAGCCACAAACCACATGACTTTAGATTTTTCTCTTTTTCATCAACCTAAAATGCCAAAAGATCATAAACCATTATTTTTACTTGATGGTTCAATCAAAATGGTTCATCACATAGGTAATATAACCATCAGTAAGTCTCTTACACTTACTAATGCTCTTCATATTCCTAGCTTCAAGTTCAATTTGCTTTCTGTCCATAAACTCACTAACTCAGTTGATATTAAAATCACATTTCATCCATCTTTCTGCATTTTTCAGGACCTGTTGACTGAGACGATTCTAGCAATAGGAAGACTAGCTGAGAATCTAATTTACCTTCTAGACAAGTTGAGTTTTATGAAAGATACAATTGAATCATTTACCAAAGGAGTGACGGAAACAATTTCTCATAAGAAATTAGCTTATACATTCACATAAAATGTAAATAAAGAATTAGAGAGGAACTTACACCTTTGGCATAACAGATTAGGTCATGCTCCTCTTGCTGTCATCAAATGCATTACTAATATCACTACTATTCATTCAACATTTTTGCTCCCATGTGATATTTGTCCTCTTTCCAAACAAGAAAGATTACCTTTTCGAAAAAGCCAAACCATTTCTTATCCCATTTTTTACCTTATCCACATTTTTGTGCTAAATATCTTATACAAGCCTTATCTCTAATTAGTAGAGAGACTATTTTTGAATGAGTATAATATGTATACAAACTATTCTATATTAGTTTTGCTGAAAGGAAACTTGGAAGAAGTTTGAAAATAATTTCACATTCTTCGTATGTGCTTAACATTGAGATTTTTTGTAACAAGTTGAAACGTTTATATTCTAATTCGATAGCAATATTACATAAACTTAATATTCTTACGTTATGTATCTTATATAGAAATGTTATTTAAATATGCCATACTGGAATAGTTTACATATCTTGTTTTTATCAAAAGTATTATTAATTAATATATATGGATCATTATAATATAATTAATAAATAACCGAAAATTAACCAATCATAAAAAATTCTTATTTATCTATTTTGAAGGGATGCTTCACTCTTTTCGTATGATTTTCTAAACTAGAAGACTTTTGTGTTAACGGTCCTCAAAAGTTGATCATAAAACTTTCTTCGAGAATTTGAGTATAATTAAAAGTTAAAATATGTGAAAATGTGCATAATATGTATTTTTATTATTTACATATTTACCTAATGCTTTTTTTTTGGGAAATGCCTTGATTTTAAGCAATGATTAAAAACTTAACCGGTTCAACCGTAAAAACTTTGAACCTTCCAACTTTTCAATTTAGTTTTAAACTTTCGAGTTCGATTTATTTTAATAACTTTTGTTGTTAAAAACGGATCAGGTTATTAATCAATCGGTCAATTTTGTAAATTAATAAGTTCTTATAAACTAAATTAAATTAATTAATTTTCATTTAATAATCTATTTTTTCAATTAAACTTCAATTTTTTTTATACAGACAATATCTTTTAATTATATTTCAAATTCTTTAATTTTATTTAATATTTAACCAATTTTATAACAGTTTAATCTCTTATTTTATCGGACGATTTTTAAAACATTAATTTTAAAACTTATATAACATTATTACTTCAATCAAATGAAATTTATCACCCATATCTCATAAAATCAGATCAATTGCATAATAATAATAACCTCACGTTCGAGATGAGCGGTCGATGCTCTGCTTGCATAGTTGATGGTCTAAACAACTTAATTACTTGTGGAATTTGTGATTCAATTATTAACCTTTCAAGTTACAATCTACGTACAGTAATAGTCGGTGGCTTTTCTGTTCTTTAATGCTTCAAAATGCTAAAGCATTCCCAAATTCCTCGTAAAAAAAAAAGGTGATCGATCGAGTAGGAAAGAAAGCGAGTGTTTTGTCATGATAATAGATTTTGATGGAGATTTCATGATGAACACTTTGAGATAGACTTAGACGTGACAATGAGTCTGAAAAAAATTTATATCATGCTTAAAAAAAACGGGATAGGATTTTCTGTTTTGATTACGATGTTTTTAACATATTTTACAGAAGATTTGACGTGAAAAGAATCCGAGTTTAACTCAAAATTTAAACCTAATTTTAAATAAATTTTTTAAAATTTTTATTTTAAATTAAATTTAGATCGATTAAAATTAAATTAAATCTTTTAAATTTAAACTTAATTTAAATTTTAACCATTGATGTTAAGGTAGCTCAGACCAACATATCAAATTTAAAAAGACATGCTCAAATTGGAACTTAGGTTTATATTATTAATGTAATAACAAACTAATCAAATATTATTAATGTAATAATTCAACGTAACAATTAAACTCTATTCAAATTAATTAAATTTAAATTATTTTAATACAATTGTAGTAGAGTTAAGTTAATTCGTTATGTAAATAATATTTTATTAATTCATATTTAATATTTATATTGCAAAGTTAATTCGTTATGTAAATAATATTTTATTAATTTATATTTAATATTTATATTGCACATAATTTATTGTTATTTTAATCAAAATTTAAAAAATTTAAAAAATCCTAAATTTTAAATTTTAAATAAAATTTTAAAATGTCTTAAATTATAAAAATTACGTGTCTTTTATACTAATAAAAAATTAACCATAAGAAGACAATACCTAGAAAACAAAAGAGCTTGTGTGTAAATTAATGCACGGTCGAGTCAACCTGACAAAAGAGAGCACAAGGCTCGAGGGTGAAAAACAAGGACACGATTTTTGAGACTTCCAAATATCATTCCATCACTGAAATGGAAACCCTTTTGAGCTCCATTTATCTAAACCTCTATTACTTGCTTTTTATTACACATATTAAAACATGGGAATTTAA
Source organism: Erythroxylum baracoense (assembly GCA_025629805.1). NCBI lineage: Eukaryota > Viridiplantae > Streptophyta > Magnoliopsida > Malpighiales > Erythroxylaceae > Erythroxylum > Erythroxylum baracoense. The sequence goes on from JAOTAY010000006.1 coordinate 1,750,003, forward strand.
CTTTCTGCGGCCGAAAATAACAAAGTGAAAGAGTTAAAGGTTAATTTGCTTTAAGTTGGAAAAGGGTTAGTTTTTGCTTTCACTCAAATTGAGAAACATGGGCTGCATTAGTCCATCTTTATTTTAATTATTTTATTAAGTCTACTAATTCGTGACTATTTTGATTTAATTGATACTTATAGTATTTTTATTCTTAGTTTATCATTTTTTAAATTACTAAAATAAATAAATATTTAAGAAGTAAATTTTATTGATTGAACCATTCCCTTAAACTAAATTAATACCAACTTTTAGTGAAAATTATTGTGGTACATTTTGATATTCAATTTTATACGAATTCTATAATAATTAAAGATAAAATCGTGTATTACTAGATTGTCTTTATCATCGAAGAAATTAAAGATTAATTGAAAATGAGATTCTTAAATAAAAATTAATTATTTAGATTTATAAAAAATGATTTACTTATAAATTTTGGGTAATTTTTAATAACCAAATCATTAAAATAAATTAAACTAAAAATTGACTAATTCAAAATTCTTATAATTAAATCGAGTTAATCAATTTAATTTTTTAATCTCTTCAGTAAGGTACGTAATATATATCTTTTTTCTCTTGAAATGTTAATTAGTCCGCTTGAAAGTTTGATAGTAAAACTAATGATAATAAAATTATTTATTAAAAAAATTTATTATCATTTTTTCTCTTGATTTGTAATTAAATATAAGTGAAAAGTTAATTTAATTTTTTCTATTTTTAAATAATTCGAATCTAATTTTATTTAAAATTTGAATATATCAAATCATTTTATAATTTTAAATAAAAATTGAATTAAATTTATTTTGAACATAATAAATTTAAATTTAAGTTGCAAGTTTTAAGTATGATTGAATTTTAAATTAAATATAAAATTTTAAAACGACTCGACTCGATTAGATGCTAAGTCTACATAATTTAAAATTAAATATAAATTTTTAGAGCCAACCTGGTTCGACTAGATGCTAAGCCTACGAATGAGGCATAAAATCTTCTATTTTTATTAACATGTTTAAACCATATTTTTGTTTTAATATAATTTCGTTTTATGTATATTTAAACATAAAATGACTTATTGCGGCAAATAAATGGTTAAAAACTTAAAATAGGCTAATAATAACAGGGTTTCCATCACCTGTTTCACTGTTTGATTGACCCATAGCATTGAAATAGCAAAAAAGAAACAGGTGATCGCGTATCCCTAAATATGATGACTACGAACACGAAGCATTCCCGTCCTGGAAGCGTCCACAAATCATGGCAGAGAAACTGAGAAATGCATGGAACTCTCAGACTTGGTGCCGGCGATTAATAAACAAATGGAAATTCTGTCTGGACAGAGATTCTGTTCGATCCAGTCATATCTAAACGATTATCAAAAATTCCCTCGGGCCCCTAAACTGGCCGTACTTGTTTTTAATTTTTACAATAATAAATTTTTTAATTAATTTTATAAATTTTAAATAAATTATTTAATATACAAAATATCTTATTAATTATGTATTTATACATTTACTCAATAGATCATCATAAACAAAACTACTAATAAAGGCTATCCAATTGAATTCTCTCGTTGGGATCCTAAAAAATTAAATAATAAATTGGATTTAATTGATATTTATAAAATTTAATATATTTTATTTTTAATTAATTAATTTTTCAAAATTTTTAAATTTTTTATTATAAGTCAAACCTCTTTAGTTAAAATTTTTTAAATAACTTGTTTAATCCCTCTTATTGATGTTATTAATTTAAACGATAATTATAAAAAAATCTTAAACTTTACTCATTTTTAAAATACTAGACAAAACTTTAAAAAATAACGTAATTGTCACGCCAAAATAGTATTTAAGTCACGTAATTGTCGTATGTTAGATTTGTATTATGCATACATTTTATAATTTAATAAATTAAAAATATAAAAACTTTAAAATATGTATACATTTTTCATATATAATTTCATTATTATTTGAAGGAGCTTGATTTTTTGATTTATTAAATAATAAAATTTGTATATGACACAAATACAATACGTAACAATCGCATGATATATATACTAATCTGTCGTGGACCGCTACATCATTCACATTGATAAAAATTTTAATGTCTTATTATTTTTGCTAAAAATTAAAAGTGAAAATATTTTAATACCAATATTTAAAAATCAGGCTATTATTATTAAATTAAGAAAAGTTTTATTTTTTTAATTAATTCTTAATTTAACATGCAACTTTTCAAAGGCTTTTCCATCTAGCATTTGTTTTTTTGGTGGAACCTTTGATTCTGGCATTTCTAAGCATGTTACTCTCGAGGGGGTTTGCGTATTAAGGTAATCAACATCCAATTATTAGCGGCTAATAATCTGCGGTTCACGTGATTGTCATTTTAAACAAAGCTTAATTAGCTCCTAAGCTACTTACCTACTGTCCCCTTAATTCAGAACATCACCTCCAAAATCAATGATTAATTAGTCCACGCTGCTGAGCTGTATAAATGACCTCATAGGGTTTAATTCAGATAACAATGTAAGATGGGATTTTCTTGACTCTTAACTTGTCTGCTTACAAATATCGATAATGAAATTTTATTCAATTTTGACCCTTATTTTTCATGTTTTATGATATATAAGAAAGGTATGAGTTCTCATGTGATTTTATTCTTTTTTTAAATATTTTTGTTATTTTTAAATTATTATTAATATATTTTATAATATTAGAAATTTTAAAAAATAATATTTAACAAAAATTATTATGTTATTTACTGTTTCACATGTGACAGAGTTTAATTAGTTTTTTATGAGAATAATTCAATATAAATTTAATAAATTATAAAATATTTTAAATAATAAAGAATTAGAAAGGATATATTGTTTAAAAAACTATTACAATGAGACAAAAAAGCACATTTTGATAAGGGAATAATATAATTTTAATAGTGCTGATATTAATTTTCAGAAAACTTGCTTTTCCTTACAATTTATATATTTTTATATCGTAATGTTATTGTTATTATTTCTTTAAGTGAAAATCATCCAACAATTCCGATCTATTAAGATCGGATCATATATCATGTAACTTTTTTTAGAACAGTAAACTTAAGTATCAAAATATAAATAAGATTGCTTCAATACTTATAAATTTTAATCTGGTTTAAAATAAGATTAAATATATATTTTTTCAATTTTAAATTTCTTAAAACTTATATTGAGATAAAATTAGATTAAATATCTTAAATTTAAGTTTTTATGTAATATTTAATCAACTTCTTATTAGTTAATTTAAATTTAGTCAAAATCGAATGGAGTTTAAACTAAACTTAGACCAAAATATCAATTTTAATAAACCCAAATCGCTATTTATAGAATCTCCAATAAATTGTGTATCATGCAATATGGTGGTGTTGGTAGTTGCTTTGAGACATAGAGAATAGTAGTTTGATCATTAAAATGATCAGCAACCATGTAAAGAACATTCGAATATACCTCTGTCTCTATCTACGCTAGCAGACGGGCCAATTCTCGTTATCATTTGAGAAATCAAACTCACGGCATTGGCAAAGCTAGGCCGTAACTTAGTGGCTCTGATATCACTGAGTAATCTAAAAGACGTCTTTAAAATAAGGCATTACCAAATCTCAAATATACAATTGTCAAATATACCCACTAGAGAATAGATGATACTACACACATTAGTGTGTAGAAGCTGTAGTTTTTACATTCTACACTAACACTGCACTTACCAACGTTCTTACACATCTCAAAAACCTCACAAGCATATCTAATATTAATCTAATCAAATACTTTTTAAACACTAATGCTTATATCCTAGTTGAATGGTTAAATTATTAAAGTGAATTTAAAAGATTCAACAAGTTCAACGTATGAAATATAACCTAGAAATTATAAGGACCACAACCCCTTAACATTTATTAATATTTAGATGTTAAAATTATTTTTATTAAATACTTATATATTAATCTTTAACATGTTAAATTTTAATAATAAATATTGTCTTTAAAATATTCATTATTAATTTCTACTTAAGTAATGGTTAATTTATAAAAAATAATATTACACATTTATTTAATTTGTTGAACTAATTCATTGGATCTTTATATATAGTTTGACATATTATTAATGTATTGTCTGATTTTTAAAAACTATCAATAGCTTTTTTATAATTTTGGTTTTATAACATTTGTCTTTACCGTCGTCAACTTCTGTGAAAAAATTCTAACCACAAATTCTAAAAATGACATCGTTTTCATTACGTGGCACTTTACATGATACTGGATGTGATACTATACGAGGCCGTTTTGAAATTTTCAGTAAAAGTTTGTAACGAAAATTGATAACATGTAGGCAGGCATTATAAAATCAAAACTATAAAAAAATTATTGATAATTTTAAAAATTACGGGTATATTAATAATATATGAAACAAAATTTACTTTAATTTTTTTATAATAAAAACTTAGGTTTCCTCAATTATTCATACCCTCGCCCTTATATACTAAGCTTATAGACATTTTTAGACTCTACAACAACGATATTTTAGGACCGTTGATCCAAAGATCAAACTCCACGTGTCTCAACAAGATTTGTCATTCGTCTAAAAATTGTAAACGAGTTGACAACAAGAGAGTTTCTAATTTTGACTATGTTGCTTCTACAAAATTAGGCACGCATCAATCTTCATTACAGGAAAGAAGGGTCAGAAAAAAAAAATAATAAAAAAATAAGCGGGTTTTTCGGTGCAAGGACGAATAATAAACAGAAGCTGATGCACTGCCACGTGGGCCATCTAGTACCGTTTGATTAACAAACGGACGGCTGTGATTCACGATATCTTAGATTAGATTCATTGAAACTGGAAGAGAATTGTAGAGAACTGCCTAGAGATAGATTTCTTGTTCTTCCTTATTACAATTTTTGTTTTTTCTCAATCTCTTTTGTTTGTAAATGTCTCTCTGTCTCTCACTCACTCACTCGCTCACAAAGTCTCAACAACAAAGAAGCAGAAGTAAACAAGTAATTGATGAGAAAGAGATCTAGAGTAGGTTTGTCTTAAATGAGCACGAGAGTAAGGTGTGCAGTTCCCATGGCGGCGTAGCAGAACTCTAATTCTGTGCCATTATTATTGCTTCCAACAACGAAAGAGAGAATTGAAGTAAAAGCTGATCATGGTCTACCCCTTTTTCTCCTTATAGTTTCGTAACCTAAACCCAGAAATTCGTTTGGAATTCTGTTGAGTTTCGTAACCTCAAAAGCTGCCAAGAACATCAGCAGCAAAATTCAGACTGATCTTGTTAATTCCTCATAAGGACTAGCTTAAGTTTCTGATATGGAAGTGAGGTTGGTTTCAAAAACATGGCTGGTTGGTTCTATCTAGGTGGTGGGAGAGAAGGAGTAGCCTCAAGCAGACAAGAAGAGAACAGTGTGTTTTTGTACAGAAACGAAGAGATCAACAACAATAACAACAACAACAAGGGATTTGAGTTATGGCCACAGTTTTATCACCAACACCAACATCAAAACAACAACACTTACTCCTCAACATTTGGAGTGGGTGGTCCTAGTCAAAGAAGAAGTAGCTTCTCTGATGATTCGTCAAGATCAGGTTTTACTGTGATGAGACAAGGAGGACCAGGAGGAGGAGGTGGTGGTATGAATTGTCAAGATTGTGGTAACCAAGCCAAGAAAGATTGTTCAAATTTGAGGTGTAGAACTTGCTGTAAAAGCCGAGGGTTTCAATGCCAAACACACGTCAAGAGCACTTGGGTCCCTGCAGGTAAAAGGCGAGAGAGGCAACAACATCAACAACAACAAGAACAACAGTTTCGAGGAGAGCATCCAAAAAGGCAAAGAGAGAATCGAAGTGCCAATCCTTCTCTTACTTGTACTACATCAGGTAAAGTTTGGAAATTTTTTGAAGAGCTAGCTAAAATATGGTCAGATGGTCTCAGGAACTTGATTTGAAGCTTTTAATACCCAAACAACAAGACTCGTACCATTTGCGTGTGATCAAGTCTACTCCATAGTCAGCCACCCTCCACCTCACCACATGCTTTTCCTTATCTCTTTCTTTTCCTTTCACTATGATTCCATTAGTTCACTGTTCGTTAGTAAACTGACCAAGGAAAGTCACGTAGAGTAGACTGTAGAGTTTAGCAAGTGTCTTCTTCTTCTTCTACTTCATGATTCTTGTCCTTAATCACTTTGTCTTTTTCGACTCATTAGGGTTGGAACTGGGACAATTCCCTCCACAACTGAGTTCACCAGCTACGTTCCGTTGCGTTAAAGTAAGCTCCATGGAAGATGCCGATGACCAACTTGCGTATCAGACAGCAGTTCAAATCGGAGGTCATGTTTTCAAGGGAATTCTCTACGATCACGGCCCTGACAGTGGTTACAACTCCGGCCGAGGAGAGAGCTCTTCCGGTGGAGCAGCACAACAACTGAACTTCTTAACAGGAGCAACCACTAGTACATCAAACGTTAACGAACCAAATTCAGGAGCTTTACTTGATCCAACCTCTCTATATCAACCTCCATTCAATGCTTTCATTGCTGGTACGCAATTCTTCCCACCACCAAGGTCTTAGTTCAGTTCAAGGCATGCCCTTCTCAATGTAGGGTAAGGGAATACAAAAATTTTCTGAAATCGTTGCTCTTAATGTTGTTCTTGTTCATTGCAAATTTTAGCATGCATCCATAGAAGTTGAAAAAAAAGGGTTAGGAACTTAGAATTTGGAGAAGGAAAATGGAGGGAAGCCATGGGATTAGAGAGTGGTGTTGTACTTTTTTTTCGAACTTCAATCCTGATTTTGCTCTTATTTATCTTCTCGATGACCCAGTTTCTTGTTCGTTTTGGTTTTTGCATATGGTTGCGTGCGTGCTGTGTGCTTTTAACATGTTCTCCTCTCATTGATTACTTTATGGTATTTTTTTTCCTCTTTTATGGCTGATGTTGAATTTGCTTTCTGGTTGGTGTTGGACTCGAAGCCACTTTTTTGTTTTTTCCCAGTTTCTCAGGTTCCTTGCCGGATTAAAATGGGAAGAAATAGGTTTCGTGAATGGTTAAGCAAAGAATTTTCAAACCTTTTATGGCTGCACAAAACTGACCCATATCAAACTCATCTTCTGTTCTTATTTCTTAAGCCAAAGAACTAAGAGTTGTGCACCACTCATCCTTTCTATGGATTCGGAAATAATAAATTTAAACATTAAGAATAAAGATCACGTACTAAATTAATTGAGTTTATAAATAATTAAACTGATGGATTTTAAAATTTAAGAATTGCATATGTTTAACTGTGTGTTAATATATAAATATGATAAGAGTGTTGTAATATCAAGTTAAAATGTGATCTTATAATTGTATGTATTATGAGGTAATACAAAATGTATGTTATTAAGATAATCTCTTTTTAATTTTTATTCTTTATGAAAAAAACTTATTTTTTTCTCATCTTCTGTAACTTTTAGTAATGATTAAAAAATTGAATGAGTTCGATTAGTTAAACTATAAAAATTTTAAACCGATCAATGTTTTGTTTGGTTTGCTTTAATAACCCGTGTTATAAAAATTAGCCAATTTATTAATTAATTGATCAATTTTATAAACTAATTAGTTTTTATAAATAAGAATAAATTAGTTTTCATTTAATATATATTTCTTAAATTAAAATTTAACTTATTTGATTAATAAAGATAATATTTTTCTTTAATTTTATTTCAAAAATTTTAATTTTATTTAATTTTTATCAAATATTACTTTTATAACGGTTTAATACGAATTGCACTTTAAAACTTAAACTTTTTGTATTACAATTTAATTTTTGATTCGGTTTTAAAAACGTTGGTAATAATACCTCTCTACACGTACATGTACATGTAAATAGGTACTCTATGGGGGTATTCCTTTCCTGCAGAACTAGAGTATTTGCGTACTGAAAAAGACTTTTGTGGTTGTGACTTAATGGTGTAATATAAATTCTTGCTTTAATAATTACTAGCTAGCTAGCTAGCTTGGAAGGTCAAATGTGTACTATACCCGATGTTCATAGGATAGTAAAGTACATGAGAGTAAATAGGATTAAATATGCTTCCATTGAATTGACTGCTAGGTTTGGTTCGTTGGAATGAATCAGAAACATTTATGTTATGTTAGGTTAGGCTTTTATTAATGAAATTAAATAAAATGTAATATTATTCCATCATTTAGGAAGAGAGTTTATGATAGAATGGAATGTGATAGAAGATAAGAGTTTCATATTATATCTTATTTCATCCTAATCGGTAAAAATGAGAAATCTTCAATTTTAGGAAGTTTATGATGAAATATAAAATGATAAACAACTTTTCACTATATTACATTATAAATCATTCTTCCAAATAACATTTCACTGTATTACATTATAAACCCTTTTATCCCTCTTAAACAACAATTTTCTAATATTACATCAATTTATATTTCATTCCATTATAAATGATTCTATTCCATTGAAAACTTTACGTATAATCAAATATAGCCTCCTTAGAGATTTTTCTACTTCTGTGATTTATGAAATTTAATACTTTCTATGGATTGGGGCTCCTATACTTTCTTTATGTTAGTGTTCATGTTTCATTCTTGGACATTATAAACATTATATATATATGTGTGGTTAAAACTAACAACAGAACACGTAACATAAATATTACACATGAAATTAAACATTATTCACATGATAATGAAATCCAACTCTTACATTCGAACGTAATTAATTTAATTTAATAATTAATTTAATTAATTTTAATCAGTTTAAGAGTAAGTTGAATGACTAATATTAGTAATATTTGATTAGTTCACGTGATGTTTATATTGTATGAGTTTAGTCATTATTTTAATCGAAGTTTAAGAAAAATATTTTTTTTGAAAAATTAAAATCTATAAGAGTTTTAAAAAGTTTAATGACTAGAGAATTTTTAGAGTTTCTTAAATTACATAGAAAATCTATGCATTTTAGTCATATGTAATAATGTAGGTTCGTGAAAAAAGTAACTTATTGAGTTAAACAATAGACCAACTCGACTGGCTTTTATGGATTCCTGTCATGATATGGAAAAGTTGCATACAGAAGCAGTAATGAGTTTCACCAAATTTTGGAAGCATCAAGCTAAGTTGTCCGTATAAGACAAACTTGCTTTCCCTCAACAGAAGGCATTCATAAGATCCACACGCAAAAGGAAATGCAAATATTTACATATAATACAGTTCAACACTGTAATTACAGTTAAGGATACTATAGATATTATTACAAAAGTAGATCTGTACTAAGAGACAGGAACACATTCATCTCTTTTGTTATAAGATCATAAAGCATCAAAATGTTTTGTTCTTTCATTTATTTGACTTAGTATTCTCAACTAATGAGATCAGAAATATATATATAAATCATTAGCTCTCTTATAGCGTACTTAGTGTTAATAAAATTTGATAATATTTCTATGAACTTTCAAATTCTTTTGTTGTTCATTTATGCTTATATAGGTAATTATCAAGTCTTATTATTAGAAAATAATAATATTCCGCTTGATTTCTCCTAATTTTCACCAAAGAAGTAAATTGCTAAGACCTATTTAACAATTAGATGATTGTATTAATTGTTAGCTGATTTTATCGACAATTAGTCGATAGCAGATTATATCAGTTGATTTGATCAGTAGATAACATCAACTGTATAGTATTAGTTGTTTGGTAGAATTAGCTATTTAGTATTAACTGTTTACGTGTAAATAACTTATGAGAGCATGACTTTAAAAAAATTATAAGGACATGTATATTATAAGAAATAGGCCTTCTCGGATCTCCATACCCTGGATGTATACAGTGGGTTATGTTTGATGGATTTCTACTTAACTAAACTTGTTTTCTAATTGAAAATAACAACATTCATGTGTTTAAAAAAGGGAAGAAAATGTAATTTTTACCTAGAGAGTCATTATTAGGTAAAACAATTATGCATTAAAACATACTAAGGAATACACAATTTTTTAAAGGTGTTTGATATTTTTATTTTATTAAATAATAAATTTTATAAGTAGTAAAACTACAATATATGACACATTGTAGTAGGTAACGACAACAATAATAACACTCAATAAGAATCTCGTTAAAGCGCGAGATTTTGAGAAATCCATTGATATACAATTTTATCCTTATTTAATAAAGAGGTTATTTTATAATAGTCATTTAAGAAAAGTACAAATGTGACTGAGCTCATTATGTCATTTGCATTAACAAAAAATTCAATATTGGACTATTTTGCTAAAAATTAAAATTTAAAGTATTTTAATGCCACTTTTTAAAACTTAAGTTAATATTACAAAATTAAGTAAAATTTAAATTTTTTATATTAACCCTTGTATGTAACTAAACATTTTTTTTCTAATCGAAATTCTTAACATTTTCATGTTAAAAAAGGGAATAAATATTATTTTTACCTAGAAAATCATTACTATGATGTTGCCAAAATTCTCTCTTGTTAGATTACGATCATGTTCAGCAAATTTAATTCATATAAGAATAATTGTAAAATAAGGTCGAAGATCCTCCTGCGCGGAATATAAAGAAAAGGACGGCTATCCCTACGCAGAAACTATGTTTCCTTTGATCCAAACAAGCACGTAGGTAGCATTTATATGTTCCAACGAGATACATTTATGTCTATGCAATTAATAAAAAGTATGTACGTAAACTCAAATTTAACAAATTAATTTTGAATTAAATAAAATTTGTACTAAATTCGAATTTAAAAATTAATTAAAACGATTCAAAATTTTATTACAAAACGACGAAGTTTTGTCATTTCTTTTGAATCCTCTCTCAATGGTTATTTCATTGGCATACAAATGATTGTACTTAGCGCTATAGGCTTTAATATTCATATGCATGAGTATTATTTTTTAATTAAGTAAGAATAATGAAATAAATAGCTTATCAACTTATAAAATAAAACTACAGGTTAATTCTTTAATTTTTTAATTTTATAAAATTCAAAATATAGTTATAATATAACTATTGTCCATTTTTCTGTGTATATGGCTGTTAGAAGAACCGTCCAACGAGATGACAACAAGTGGCCTGAGTTTAAAAACAGTTATAAGGGGACAATTTCATCTGATAATTATTTTTAAAATAAATTAAAACGAAAAGAAAATTTTAGCGCGTTAAAATTATTTCCAAACGCAAACTACCGCAGTGTGCACCTCTCCCTATATATGCGTATATAATAAGTCGCGTTCACGTGTTTGGTATGCTTTGGACCACCGGTCCCTTTTCAACAGAAATAAACGAGGAGAATTTTGAACCGCAAACGTAGTGCCTGAGAGTCGAACGTGCTGCAAGATCTCGCCGATCTGTATGAAAATACGCCCTCGTTGAGGCACACATTTTGTTGATCGATCGGTCAAAGTAGGTAACAGGAAAATGTTGGAGCGGTTGAGCTCTCAGACGATGGATCTGTTGCGATCAGAGCCAATGCAGTTAGTGCAACTGATTATTCCGATCGAATCGGCTCGTCGATCGGTCGCGTATATGGGTGACGTCGGCCTATTCCAATTCAAAGACGTGAGCTCTCTGTTATTTGAAAATTTTTTTTACAGTACTTATAGGAAATTGATAGAACGTTTCAGTTTTCTTTTTCTCAATCCTTTTTTTTTAATTTCCTTGAATCGGATTTGAAAATGTAGCTCTGTTGATTGCTTATATGCTTGACGCTTTCCGCGTACTGTGATCTCATGAAATTTGGCGGGAACAGTTGAGATTTGCGTATTGTTGTTTTGATAAATGCTTGTATATCATAGTCTGCAATATGAAATATGAAAAGTATAATCAGATATTTCAGATCTGTTCATGCTTTTTCGGTACTTTTGTGAATTGAACGGATTTAGATTTGAAGGTCTAATTTGATTATTGCGAGCTTGAATCTATGCATCTGCGACGTACATGATTGGATCAGTTTAACGTTTAATGTGCTCATCTCATTCATTGATTCAGAATCTGTTTACATGATTGGAATATCTAGAACATTAGACTAAAATTCTGTTGTTCGGTTTGTTATTTCTTTCTTACAGCTTAATGCCGAAAAGAGTCCATTTCAGAGGACATACGCCAATCAGGTGCATCTATTATGCTCCACATTGTGATTAAATGGTTAACTTAAAATATTGAAACAGTTATATATATGCTAAGTTGATTATTCTATATTTGTTGTGGGTGCCATTGTAATGTACAGATGAAGAGATGCGTAGAAATGGCTCGTAAGCTGCGTTTTTTCAAAGAACAAATGACCAAGGCTGGCTTGTCACCCTCAAAAAAGTCTGGCGTAGGAGATGATATTGACTTAGACAGTTTGGAGGTAGTCCCTTAGTTTTACTAAACTTTTTGTGTTAAAAGTGAAAACTCACTATATATTGAAGCAACTTAATTGTTATTTGGTTAGGTGAAACTTGGAGAACTTGAAGCTGAGCTGATTGAGATAAATGCAAACAATGAAAAGTTACAGCATACCCACTATGAATTGTTAGAATATCAGCTTGTTCTGCAAAAGGTATGGCTTGTTTGCTTCTATGGTCTGCTCACTAGGACCACTTCTGTGGTTATAGGCTGTATAGCCACAGAACTTGTTGATGAACTGAACAACAAGCTTCTTTTTTCAGCATTCAATTCCTGGGCTTCCTTATATAGCTTCCTAGAGTTTGGAACGTGCATGTGTATTCTTGCATGTGCCTGTGGGTGTCTTGGACTCTCCATATGAATGCATCCAGAATGTCCGATCGTGGTCTGGATTTCACTTTAACTTTCTTTTACATTTTTTCATTTTAAATTAAGATTGCATTAGTTAGCGTTGTAGAAGTTAAAATCAGCTCGGGCATCTTATTACAGTCTTCACTTTTCATTAGTTAGCGTTGTAGAAGTTAAAATCAGCTTGGGCATCTTATCACAGTCTTCACTTTTTCAAAGCCTTGAGCTGTTGACTGAATTACAGCTGATACTTTCCTAATCTTAGGCTGGAGAATTCTTTCATTCTGCTCAAAGAAGTGCTGCAGCTCAGCAGAGAGAACTTGAGGGGCACAGCAATGGTGAAGGATCCATTGATAGCTCATTACTGTTGGAACTGGTAGAACATTTTAACTATTTCCTCTTCTAGTAACTGCTAAAAATTATGTTCCATCACTGAATAATGCCTAAGTCAATTTTCTATAGGAAATGACAACAGATCCGTCGAAACAAGTTAAGTTGGGCTTTGTCACTGGCCTTGTTCCGAGAGAAAAATCAATGGCGTTTGAAAGGATTCTGTTTCGTGCAACCAGGGGTAATGTGTTTCTGAAGCAAGCTGTGATTGAAAACTCTGTTATTGATCCTGTCTCGGGAGCAAAGGTATTACCTTGCAAGCTGCCATTGCTAGTATCTTCTACAAAGTAAAATGTTATTGGCCTTTTGTGTTGTGAAGCTTATAGGAATTAAATTTTCAGATTGAGAAAAATGTATTTGCGGTCTTCCATTCGGGTGAAAGAGCAAAGAGTAAAATTCTGAAAATTTGCGATGCATTTGGAGCAAATCGTTATTCGTTTTCTGAGGACCTAAGCAAACAGTTTCAGATGATGACAGAGGTGCACAATATGCCTTTGACAAGTCATATACCTTTGATATTGAGTTGACAGTAATCTTTACTCCTTTCTGTGATATAAACTTCTTCATTCCCTTGACTACTAGGTATCTGGAAGACTTTCTGAGTTGAACACTACAGTAGAGATTGGCTTGGCACACAAGACAAATCTGTTACAGACAATTGGCTTTCAGTTTGAGAAATGGAACCTTCTGGTATCCTTGAGCCATTTTATTTAGTTGTTGCAAGTTCCATTCCTGGCCAATGCTATTTCTTAAAGTGCTTTTTTGACAAGAATGCATGTTTGCTTATTGACGTTGTCATTATGGAGTTCATATTCTATCTTTGAGCCATAAAATTTTGCTCCCTTTGTATAGGTGAAGAGGGAAAAGTCAATATACCACACTTTAAATATGCTCAATATGGATGTTACAAGGAAGTGTCTTGTCGCTGAAGGATGGTGTCCTGTTTTTGCAACTGATCAGGTAATGTTATTTTGATTTGTCCACTTATACTTAGTTCAAACATTTTATTTTACACCTGAAACCTACCAGTAAAAGTTACTCCTTTGTGACCACAAGGTTATAGGTTTGAATTACGGAAATAGTCTCTTTGTAAATGTTACAAAGAGAAGGCTGCGTACATTGATAACCCTCCTCTGACCCTCACAAATCGAGAAGTTTTATACAAGGATTACGCTAACTTTTTTTTTTTTCTCAATACAGATTCAGAATGCTTTGAGGCAGGCAGCCCTAGACAGTAGCTCTCAAATTGGAACCATATTCCAGGTTTTGCAGACAAAGGAATCACCACCTACATATTTCCGTACAAATAAATTTACTTCGGCATTTCAAGAAATTGTAGATGCATACGGGTGAGTTAATTAACTTGAGCAGCTCATTTAACTTCCGAAGTCATTTTGTTGATAGTTGGCTAAAATTTATTTGATGATATACTTAAATCACCTGACAATAACTTCTGCAAACTTTTGAATTTTCTTAATGTGTCATCTATTTATACCAAATAACTGAATTTTTGTGTTCAGCATACATATAGTTTATTCTAGCTGAGAAGAACTAGATTAGACTATTTGTGAATCATATACCATTATTGTGAGAATAGATATGTATAGTTCACATAGTTTACAGGTGTTCATAAAAATATAGCATTGTCTTAAAATTAAGGTTGTTCGGTCCCCAAGTTTGAACTTGGGTAAAACATAATTTGGTTCATTAACTTCAACCTGATTTGCGATTATTAATTGAGCCTTAAAAAATTAACAAGTTGGATTCCGAGCCCAACTGGGTCGAAATACCCAATCTCGAACATGATTTCAATTAAATCATACTTTAACCCTTTGACTTCGAGCCCTAGTATTTTTTTGCCACATTTCTAATTAAAACGTCTGCGGTAATGGTAGTTTTGACTTCGGGCTTCTCAATTGATGGGAATTAATCACGTTTCATGCATTTCGAGCACAACTGTGTCTCTATGTCCATTGCAACATTGTAGCCTACTGTATACTCTTTGTACTGTGTGTATCACTTTCTTCAATAGTCTATTACTTATTGCCTATCTTAAATCGCGTTTCAGAACTGTTAACCAAAAAGTATTGTTTCAGAATAGCCAAGTACCAAGAAGCAAATCCTGGTGTACACACAATTATAACGTTTCCTTTCCTATTTGCTGTAATGTTTGGTGATTGGGGTCATGGAATTTGCCTGCTGGCAGCAACATTATACTTCATAGCCCGAGAGAAGAAACTTTCCAGTCAGGTAAACGCTCCAAGTCTTGCTGTTAGGGTAGGGATGACAATATTTTGAACCGGCTCTATCGAAGTCAACAGATTAAATTCGAGTTTGGCTATGTTTCGATTTGAGCTCATATTCGGCCAGAACTAGACCTGACTTAGTTAAAAATTAACAAAATGACTTTTTGTTCAATGACTTAAGAACTAATCGACTAAAATGATAACGTTTTAGCTCTCATTTTAGAATAAGTTTATGCCTGATTCTAACCGGCGCAGGCTTGGGTAAGAAAAAAAAAAGATCTGTTGTCATCCTAGTTAGGAAGGTTGGTAGTGGGTCAGGCTGAACTTAAGCAGGGTCCAAAATGAGTGTATGAGCAGAGGCCTGTGATTCACGGCCGGAGCCCAAATTATTTTATCTTTATTTTAAATAATTTTATAATTTTGAATTATTTTATTTAATTAAAAATTAAAATTTTTGAGTTTCCAATCAAGCCAACTTACAAATTTAAAAAAGTTCAAAGTAGGTATGATGTTGAGTGAAACCAAGCTGAACCGTTAACTTTAGGTCCGAACAAACTTTAATGCCATTCCTACTAGTAATTAAGGTAGAGCTAAATCTATTGTTCTCTTAATTGCTATATACTTCAGCTGACTTGATTTTTGCTAATAACAGAAGCTCGGTGACATCATGGAAATGACATTTGGTGGTCGCTATGTTATAATGATGATGGCAATATTTTCAATATACACAGGACTGATATATAATGAATTCTTCTCAGTCCCATTTGAAATATTTGGGCCCTCTGCATACAGTTGCCGTGATCTGTCCTGCAGGTAATAAGCCTCTATTTTGATAAACGCATAACGTTATAACTGCATAGCACATCAGTTGCAACTTGCAAGTATCTACACAATTCATATTTGCAGGGATGCTTCTACTGCGGGTCTAATCAAGGTGCGTGCTACTTATCCGTTTGGAGTTGACCCCAAGTGGCATGGTACACGAAGCGAACTCCCTTTTTTGAACTCGTTGAAGATGAAGATGTCAATCCTATTAGGAGTGACTC
Source organism: Erythroxylum baracoense (assembly GCA_025629805.1). NCBI lineage: Eukaryota > Viridiplantae > Streptophyta > Magnoliopsida > Malpighiales > Erythroxylaceae > Erythroxylum > Erythroxylum baracoense. The sequence continues at coordinate 1,766,508 of JAOTAY010000006.1, forward strand.
AAATGAATCTCGGGATCATAATCAGCTACTTCAATGCAAAATTTTTCGGAGATGAACTGAACATTTGGTGAGCAATCCTCCTCATCCTTTCTGGTTCTCACATTTATAACATATATCTTTCATAAAGATTAGCAAATTGCTGTTCAAAGTGCAATTATATCTAATTGGGGGAATGAACTAAGAAGTGCCAATTTATTAGATTTTTTATTTTAATATATAATCTTTTAAAATTTTTAATTAAATTTGCCGATTTTTAAAAATTAGATAATTCAGTTTAAAATATTGTCTCTATTAATATTTTAACGATAAAATTAACTAAATACATAAAAAATTATTTTTTTTTTTGCCATTTTGATGAAGACAACAGCTATATAGTTTTTATAAATATCAGTTTTTAGGTGTTTTGTAAATTAAATCATTAAAATATTAATAAAGACAATGTTTTGAACTGAATTGTCTAATTTTTAAAAGACCAATATTTTAAAAAGAAAATACCCCTTTTAACTGATTATCCCATATGCAGTTTAATAATCTATCAAAATCTTTAGATATATTCAGCGGAGGGGGCACTGTGTGTACGTTTTAGATGTACTACTTTTCTGCTGCTTCAGTTTTTTTTTTTGACTGAATAATTATGTTAATGTAGGTACCAATTTGTTCCCCAGATTATTTTCTTGAACAGCTTGTTTGGTTACCTTTCACTTCTCATAATTGTCAAGTGGTGCACTGGCTCACAAGCTGATCTGTACCATGTAATGATATACATGTTTTTGAGTCCCGCTGATGATTTAGGCGACAATCAGCTCTTCACTGGCCAGAAGTTTCTGCAGGTTTAATATTTTCGCAATGGAGATTGTATTATTATTTTTGGAACATCAGAGTAAGCCCGTTCTTTAATGTTTTTGTTCCTTTGCCAGATTTTGTTATTGCTCGCAGCCCTTGTTGCTGTACCGTGGATGCTGTTTCCAAAGCCTTTTCTCTTGAAGAAGCAACACCAGGAAGTAAGTCAGAAATTCCTTTTCAAATTCATGCAATTTTAGTTTGTATCTTAATATTTTTCTTAAACGATATGTTAATGTTCGTATTCAGAGACACCGAGGTCAGTCGTATACCTTGCTCGACAGTGCTGATGACATTCTTGAAATGGAGCAGTACGATTCTCATGGACATGAGGAATTTGAATTCAGTGAGGTCTTCGTACATCAACTTATACACACCATTGAGTTTGTGCTTGGAGCAGTATCCAATACAGCTTCATATCTACGATTATGGGCTCTCAGGTTGGTTATTAACTAGTTGAAAGCTGCCTTCCAATCTTTTATCTATTTGGTCAGATGGGTTAGATCTTATTATCATAGGGTTGGTAAACCCAGTCAGTCCGGCCTGAATTAACGGACAAAAGCCCGTGTTGATCGGATTTTAAACAAAACTCGAGTTAAGAGGATTTAATATGATCCTGAAGTCAGTCCTGCCAATTCCAAAATAATATTATTTTTACCTAAAACGTGGTTTCGGTCGAATTTGGTCAAGGAAAAAAGGTCAGTCTAGGATCATTGCCATTACTACTTGATGATTATACAATTAGGGGTGGGAAACAAACAAGGGCTTGTTGTGCGGAAACGCTAATCATTTTGGAGTGAAAAATAAACAACAAGAAGAACATCAAGATTTTTATACTAGTTCGGCAATGCCTACATCCAGTTTGGAAACGACTGAGTATTTCACTATAATTAATGAGAACATACAATAGTGTTTATCACTCAATTTTTCAAAGACCCAAATTAACCCAAGCTCACACACTCCTACTATGAAGAGAAAAAACTGGAAAAATACAAAACCATCTTTCTCCGAAATTTCTCCTTGCTATTTTCTCTCTCTTGATGCAACTCTCTCTCCTTTTCTCTCTCCCTCTAGGCTCTCTTAGATTTTTTTGCTCTCCTCTCTCTATCTCACAATTCCACTGCTGCTTCTTCTCTTTTATAGAGAAGTCAATGAGTGAAGGCCAGCTTGTTGCACCGAAAGCCACCGATTGTAAGCCACCATTTTTGACCTTTTATGAGTTTGAGACAATAATCAACAATATGTTAATTCTTGGGGTATGGCAATCTTTGGTAGTGCTTGTTTTGTTCATCTCCAACCATATGAATATACCAAAGAGAACCATGAGTACGATTATGTTGTTTCTTAGGGCATGAGATATAAAACTTTGTATTTCTTAACACATGACCTTTTGGGAGCATAAGATGTCCTCATCTCTTTTAAAATTGTATGTCAATGAACCTTCTCGTCAATATTTCTTTGCTCCTACTATATCCTTGTTCCTTGCTATTTCTCTTGTAAGATCATATAATAGTTCTAACAGTTTCATGCAACCTATGTCTAATCCTATCCTATCTTTACCAATTGTTGATCCATCACCTTCTTCAAATGATTCCTCTATATCCTTTCCTTCATAGTAACCTCCAATATCTCATTTTACCCTTTGTCATACCAATCGACTAAGTCAACCTTTTATTTATCATTGAAATGTTCATGTTTATTTTACTATCGTCTCTCTGTATGAACCTTGCATATATCGCAAGGCAAGTTTTGACTATTTATGGCAACAAGTTGGCAGAAGAATTACAAGTATTTACTAGCAATAATACTTGGAATATAGTCGACTTACCTTCAGGAAAGTTTGTTGTTGGTTGTAAATGAGTTTATAAAATTAAGACTAGAGCTGATGGATCAGTTAAGCGATACAAAGCCTGACTAATTGATAGAGGATTTACTCAAGAGTATGGTATTGACTATAAGAAAACATTTGCTCCTATAACACATTTAACATCAGTTCTTAGACTTATAGCAGTTGTTGCTAGCAAACGTTAATCATTATTCTAGTCGGATGTTAAGAATGTATTTCTTAACGGTGATCTTATGGAAAGTATATATGCAAACTCCACCTGATTATGATCATCCACCCAACAAGATTTGTCAATTTTGCAAAGCCTTGTAGAGCTGAAACAAGTTCCTCAAGCTTGGTTTGCAAAATTTAGTTCCGTCATTAGTCTCCTTGATTTTCTGTCTAGCTTCGATGATCATGCCTTGTTCATTTGTAAGATGACTTAAAGATGCTACAAATCTTGTCTCTTGATCAAGCATCACTAAAACCAAAACTACTAACACACCTCTTGAACCTAATGTTCATCTCTCTACTACTAATAGGACTATCCTCAATGATGGTACTCTTTATCACTAATTAGTTGGTTGTCTTATATACCTTATAGTTTCTCGCCCAGATATTGCTCATGTTGTTCATATAGTTAGTCAATGTATGTCAACACCTCGTACCACTTACTTTGCTGCTGTTCTCTGTATCCTTTAGTATATCATAGGTACTCTTTTTCATGCTCTTCATTTTTGTCATTCATCTCCATTGGAGTTGCAAGCATACTCTAATGCTGACTAAGCTGGAGATCCAATTGATCGACATTCAACCACTGACTATTCTTTTTGTAGCACTAAGGGAGATTCTGTAACAAAACATAAGTACTACTAATGAGTTCTTTTGATATTGTTGATGAGAAGGAAAATGAGAACAAAATGACATGTTGTAATCTTCAAAATGAGGATCAAGTCAAGCAATAAACCAAGACACATCAAGATTAATTCATATATTACTCATTGTAAGCTTATTTTGATCAGCCTTGATATCCTAAAAAGCTCACCGTGCATAATCATTATGTCTTACTTCATTGCATGAGTCTATACATTCATTAAAGGGCATTGAAGCTTTTAATTTTAATATAAAAGAATCTTAATCTTTTAAATAATTTTTAGGACCATTTTGGGAAGTGTTTTATTAATCATGTTTGCATTAAACAATTTAGTTTTAAGTATTTAAAGTTGTTAAAATCATGTTTATAGAGTGTTTAGTAGACTAATATAAGTCAAAGTTGTTAAAATTGATCTACTGAAAGTTTATAGCAGCAATGGTTGATGTATTGGTTGACCAATGTGCCATATTAGTCGATCAATATGGTGTACTTGTCGACCAATACTTGAACGACTAGTGAATCTGGAGTTTTAATACATACTAGTCGATCAGTATGATTAATACAGGAACGACTAGTGCATCCTGGTCGACCAATGCATCAAATATAGTTGTTGCAATGGCTAATTCTTGGCTCCAACTACTATTTTGGGTCTCGAGAGACCATAAATAAACATTTTCTCAATGTTTTTAACATTAATAAGCTTTTGGGTGATCTAGACACACATTTCAAAGTATTTTTCAATCATTTGAGCATTCATTGTCTCATTTTGAGTGAGTGAATTTTTTGTGATTATCATATCATCAAAGTGAGCAAATTTTGAATTTTAAGCTGGTTGTTGGGTTTGAGACTGTTGTATTAGGGTTATCAAAGTGATTTGAGGTTCCTCTTTGCATTGAATAAAGTTTGAAAAGAAGTTTCCTCTTTGTCAAAATAAAAGATTTTACAAAGGGTATTATGCATTAAAAGAAGATTTAGGCTTGGTTTGGGGGAGCGGTGGCAATTGATAACGTACTGAAATCAACTTGCTGAAATGATAAGTACTTATTCTCAATAAATATTTATGTGTTTGGAATTGCTGTTTTGGTAACTGCTGAAACGTGAAAATAGGTGTTTGGCAAGTGTGGTTGCGGTTGCTGAAAAGAAATAAAATGACTAAAAGATCTATTGATTTAATAAACTATTAATTGTTATATAAATAATTAAAAAATATATTATTAGTCATATAAATTTAAAATTGTAAATAATAAAATATTAAATTAAAATAAGAAAATATAAATAAAATAAATTTAGTAAATAAACTATTTGATAAAAATATATTATTAGTCATCCAAATTCAGATTATAAACATTAAAATATTAAATTAAAAAAGAAAATATAAATTTAGTAAATAAAATATTTCATAAAAATATTATTAGTCGTATAAATTTAAATTATAAATAATAAAATATTTATTAGTTGAAGGTATAATGGAAAATAATAATTATCAGAAAGTTATTAATGGAAAGTAGAATTTCTACTGCAGAAGTATTTTTTTATCGCAATCCTCTTTCTACTTGTTGATTTCTGCGATAGTACCGTACTTTTCTTTTACCACTGGTTGTTCACCTATAAATTTAAACATATAATTACATTTAAAAATTATTTACAAAAATTAAAAATTACAGTAAATAAATATTTGTCCCTACTATACTGCATATCCGAAAGCAACCTCAATCTTTTATTTCACACACACACTCCTTGTTTTTATACTCACTAAACAACCACAACCTAATATTGCGTTCCGTCCATAGTAAAGCGATAAATCAACTTTATGAAGCGTGAGATGGATGCTGAAAATTGATAGGTCAGTTGAGTTCGTTGCGGTTGCGGTTGCGTCTTCTGCGTACAGTATGGACCCTCTGCACCTCCATGTTTCGGTTCCACCGAATTCCATTAAATGATATTTTATATATAAATATATACACTATACTACCATAAAGCTAACTTGTCATTATCATATCACGCGAATCATTTAACACTTGAAAACAACATCACAATTGGGTACTGTTTAGATCTTAATAGACTGGTTCCAAGAATGGGTCCAAGGCCAAGCCACCTTATCACTTTCTCAAGCTATTGGAGCCTAATCTGAGTAGTAACCAAGGGTAGGTGTTTGAATATGTTCAAGAAGATCACAGGGATTGCAACACAATTTTGCTGCTAATAAAATAATCCAAGTTGAGCCCTAAAGTATATTTATTCTTACACTGATTGGTCTTCTTCCATCTGCGAGATCTATAGACATTCACACGCAAGCTTTGATGTGATTCCAGTGATACATACGTGTTTTGTTTTTGTCAATTGTACCTTACTTTGTATCCTACCTACGATAGCATGCCGGAAGGCCAGAGGGACACGTATACTCCTTCTTTCAGCATTGTCTATTTGTCTTAGTTTTAGGTTTTTGTTTTTATTTTTATTTTTTTGGTGTAAGGGCTAGAAACGATCAAAAAGAGATGACACCATAAAGTGGCGAAGGAATACTTTAAGGCTTTAGCTTAGCTATATTCATTTGAACTCCCTAATTTTCTGAATGTTGGCAACAGTTTACGCTTAAACCAATATGCATGTTCTTGATGCCGATTTATCAGCTACTTAAGTTGGACACACACAAGCACGTTAGTGACACAATGTACAAAGAAAAAAAAAAGGAAAATAGAAAATAAAATAAAATTTATGTTAAATTTTAAACTAATTATCTGTAACAAAGATTATTACCCACCCCACAGATTCGGTTCCATAAACAATTTCTTTATGTATATACAAATTCAGGGCCATTTTGTTTTACCTTGTAGTTATTAGTTTTATTTTTAATTTTGGTTTTTATATTTTTACTTCTATTTAGTTGTTAATGTAAATGTAATAATAGGTTTTATTACTGATAATAATTATATATTAGATAAAATTTAAAAATAGATTATTCTTATTGGTAAAACATAAATTTTATTAAATAATTATAAAATTAATTTTATTTTTGGTAATTAAAGTAGCTTTATTAAAATTTTATGTTAAATTATTAAATTAAAATTATCTTTTTTTAAATTAATATTTAAATATAAAAATTATATTATATTATATTATTAAATTAAATTATTCATAATTCTAAATAATTAAACATATAATCTTAAATTAAAGTATTCATAATTATTATTAATAATTAATATTAATTAATTAACTAAAATTTATTTATTTAATATTAATTTAGATTATGAAAAATAGAAAACAAAAATTATTTTTATAAAACCGGAAGAAACTAAAATTTAAAACTCAAAAAATAATTTTTTAATTTTAAAAAAATAAAAATAGAAACTAATAGATCCTTACTTAATTATAATAACGAGAAGTGTTTTTGCCCTTAAAAACAAGTTGAATCAACTTGTAGCAGAAGGGATTCCTTCTTTTTTCCTCTTGTTTTCGTTTTTGTATTGACCCCACGAATGTCACAGCTCCAAAGTTTTTTCGGTGCGAGGTCTCCAATGAATGCATACAACATTCAATGGTATTGGTTCTAACATGAACTCACACTAAGAAACATATTTTGGGGGATTTTCTGAATAAATAAAAATTTGCTATAGCGTTGGAAAAGTAGCTAAAATTAATGACTTTGCAACCCGTATAAAACAAAATGTCTCCGTTCTACAGAGCAAGAAACAAAAGCTACACATTACACTTTGTTTGTTGATCAGGAAAGTTATGTTAAAGATTAATTGTACGCGTGATCACTGGATCCACAATATCCTTCTTTCTGTAAAACACCACCGACAACCTTTCTTGCTTATGCATGTTGTTGTCTCCTAGTACACTTCCCAGCATTAAAAATTGGATCTCATGCACCGCCATTACCACTAATCTCGCGTTAAACTTTTTGGCATATCAGTGTTGTGTCCAAAGGTAGAGTACAGGTTCTCTTTTGTCTGACCCTAATCATAACAGGACATGCAGTGGCGGAGTCAGAAATGTTCTAGAGCCGAGGCTGATTGGACAGCGATGGACTGACGGTGAAGACTTCCGACAAATTCAACATTAATTCAAAAAATAATTTCACAAAGCACATTCATAAATGAAGTTAACTAAAATATTCAAATTACAAATGAGCAGTGACGTCGCCGCGGCGTTACTGGGTGCGAGTAAAGAAGGAGAAACTCAGAAAAGATTCAGAGAAGAGATGGTGGCGTTCAGTCTGAGCAAAAGGTTCGAGAGAGGAAGAGAAAAGAGAGTAAATAAACTAGTTTAGTAGTTTTTGTTTTATTATTTCGTGTATACTGTACAAAGCTAGATTTCATAATATATACAACTGGAGTCCGAATCCTTTGTGACGCTGAATAAGGACTTTCGAGACAGCTGCATTGATTGGGAATTTTAACTCTTATAGAGATAAAATTTATTTTTGAGGTCTTCATGAAAGTTGTAGGTCTAAAAGTCTTCTTCAAAACGGTCTTGAAATGACTTTAATCCGATATTTATAGTGAAAGTTATGCTTTTTCTACTAAAAATAGGTCGAAAAAAAGAAAAAAGAGAAAAGTTACGACGGCGACAATGGAAAAATTTCACTAATCTCGCGTTAAACTTTTTGGCATATCAGTGTTGTGTCCAAAGATAGAGTACAGGTTCTCTTTTGTCTGACCCTAATCATAATAGGACATGCAGTGCCTCCGCCTCCATCTACAGAAGACGCATGTGTGAGCCTCACGCATATGAAATAGCTCAATGAATTTGATACAAGTAAAATTTCAACAAGAGTACCGTATCCGTTAAGTAGATCATAAACTAATATTATTACTGTTTGATACTAATGACTTCTACCCTCCAGTTTATCTCATGTTAAACAAAAATATTGAGCCACCGAAAACACATTAACTTGTAAACAAAAAATCCATAGTGTTTACTTGGTCTAGAAAATTCTGAATAATAGCTTGCTTTGATTTGTTTACTAGAGTTATGCCACACGTGCTTCAGCTTTTATTAACAATTTTATTTTAAAAGTTGACCGATAACTTTATTTTCCTTGGTGAGTTTTGCCTTCTTAAATTAATAGAAATGTTATCAAATGTAAGTTCTGTAACAGTCAGTTAGTAAGGGGTTGTTAATAGGAACTATAAGTATCCATAGTCAATAAGTGCCTAAACTCTGAAGAGTTGCTATATCTACTCTCATAAACTCTGAAGAGTTGCTATATCTACTCTCATCCTTCATGCGCAAGTATCACTAAAACCATTTATCAAGGACGTTATGTGCCATAATATCAAGTTAGAAGCGTATAAACTTAAAAGAAATACCTTGATGAATAGTCTATTAGCGAATAGCGTTTTGATATGATTTATTACGCATATAAAATCACGTGACTTTACATTGGTATCAGTCATAGAAATCTAAAGGTCTCTACCATATAAAGGACTCAGGAGTTAGGAATCATTTGGTATGAATACATTATGTTGAGTGATTTGCAAAATCTTTTGATTTTTTTTATTAAATATAGTATTTGACCATCCTGAAAATATTGCAATTCTTGAAAGAAATGAATTTGATAACTCATAGGTGGTGAGTTACTGAAAAATTTCAGAAGAGATCTTAATAAGATTCTTTAGTCCATTGTTAGAATGTTTGAAGATTGATTGTAATCATCTTTGGTCTCTTAGAGTTGGAATTAATTCTAGAATCCGACTTTATTATGTAAATCAAGAGATATTATTATTTAATATGAAGTACATCATTCTTCCTTAAAAGTAGGGCTTCTCGTACTATGTAATAAATACACATATATTTAGTGAGAAAAATGCAACCATTATGTTGCTATTGCTACCTTTGAGTAGTTTTCTATATCAAATTACATAATTTTTTGTTATCTTTCTATTTATTTATATTTATTTCATATTTTAACATCCACAAACACCCCTTCATTTAATAAAGGAAAACAACATTATTTTAAAAATGCTCTAGTTTTTTTTATTTAAACTTAATTGTTAAACAAAACATAGGCAGAAAATATAGTAAAATTTTAAAATAGCATCAAACAGAAAATTTAGTGGATTTTTTGAAATTAAAATTAAGGGATTAGAAACTCATCATTTTATCTAAATTCATAAATTTCAAATATCCCCACATCAATTGACATCGTGCTAGAACTCAAGTAAAAGAAATTCTAAATCAGTTATTTAATTATTTAAATTAAATTTTCATAAAGACAATGGAGAAGAAGGATTTTGTGGTCATAACGTTGCTTGTCCTTGCAAACCACTAGACATGTAATGAACTTAATCAAGTTAGTTTAATTGAAATTTTACATATGGGACATGTAATTCCTTCTTAAAAGATAATTTTGCACATCTTACGATTTTCTTTGTTCGAAAGACACTTGGCAATTAATTATTTTTTGTTCCCTCTTCCAAACGATGGTTTGCCAACTGACTTCGTTGAGCTATTATGTCTATATAAGGTAATTTGGTTTACTAAAAAACTACAAATGTATAACGATGTTGGTTTTTCCTTCATCTTGCTTATGAAAATTGTGCCTTTAGGATGGCTGCAGAGTCAGATTTGCATTATGAATTACCTCTTAATTACTTCTACTGCATCTTTATTTCTAAACAAGTTGACATGAAAATAGCCAAGATGGCAAAGGAAAATGGCATAACCCAAAGCAGCATAAAAGATCCAGAAAGAGGAAGAACAATGTTATTAACCTGAACAGTTAATTGAAATGATGCCGAATTGTTCATTACAATAAACGGTTAATTATCTCCAGGATTATCAAGCTAGTAGAAATGGCGGTTTACCTCTAAGGATCGAGGAGAAGGATCTTCGTGATACAAACATAACGTTTACTGCTTTGACCAAACTTTGAAATGCTCTATATTTTTGACAGCAATCTTATTGTATTGTGCAATATGATAATGAATTCTCGTATCTTTAACAGATAGTATCTAAACGAGCAAAGGGATTTCATCAGATGTAGGAGATGACATTCAAGAAATCTCTTATGTTTCAGACTTTCATATCGCAGTCAATACCTGTACTAGATGTATAGAAATGTCAAAGGATGCTTAAATTAATAAGGAGGTTTTGAAGTTTCAGATATACACGTAGGCCTACTTAGTGTTCATGGAATTGACAGGCATGATAACAAACCATCCCCTTAGCCTTATTATACATGCGTATATTTCTGTACGTTCTGTGCCGGCATATATTTTCATCAATTCCACATCACCTAACAATGACCATTATAATCAAATAATAGAAATAGATGACGCTCGAATAATGATTATCATGAATAAAATGGTGAGATTAAGATCCAACGGATGTAAATAACTAGTCGGCATCTAAATAGTTTTTGGCTCTAATTAACAAAAATAATCATGATTACAACCGTCATGGTCATGTGGCCATGGTTTTCTTTTATCAACTATGTTGTGTCTCCTTTAAGAACTCGTAATGAAGAAGAAAATAACTGATAAAATGCATACTACACTACAACAAATAAATGAATTTGTGACGTTTTATTTTGCGGCGAAACAAAAATCGTCGCCAAAAGTTAACATATTGCGACGATTCAAAGAATTTGTCATTAAAACTAACCATTTAGCTACTAAAATAAAAAGCGTAGCAAAAGAGAAAACTTTTAGCGACGCATAGTAGAAATCGTAGCCAAATGTTGAATATTTAGTGACGATTAAGAGAAATCGTCAATAAATGATGCACAATAGGTGACGATGTCAGATATTCGTCGCTAAATAAGCTTATGATGATGCTTTTGAAAAACGTCACCATAACTTATCAAACATTTGGTGACGATTCCAGTAAATCGTCACCAAAGGGTCTATATTTGACAAAGATATTCTGAAGCATGACCAAAAGGTCAATATTTGATGATGAACTTTTTATTTGGTCGCAAAAAGTTTAACATTCAGCGATAATTTTTTAAAATCGTCACTAAATGTCAAGCATTCAATGACGATTTCTAGAAATTGTCATTAAATGATACACATTCAGTGATGATTTCTAACATTTAACGACGTTTGACATCTAAAAATCGTCACTAAATGTATGACATTTTCTAAAATTATTAAACTAACATTTAGAAATCGTCACTAAATGTATGACATTTTTTAAAATTATTAAACTAACATTTTTATAATCTATCATAGTTAAGATATGCTTTATTGGAGATTTGTTTTGAATGTTTACAACGTATTATTCAAAAAAACTCACAGCATAATTTTAAGTTTTAAACAATATTATTAATTAATCATTAGTATTTACTATCATTGCAAAAATTAGTTATAAAATTTTTAAATAATTTTATCAATATAATAATATGATATATGGAGTAGTACGAACTTTGAATTAGAATTAGAACAATAATAGTCCACATTCAATAGTACTAACTTGACCCAAGTAGTAGATATGTTGTTTGACAAATTATTGCAGATACAATAATAAATCAACTTTAAAGCTAGGTTCATTTGATTGACTCACTAAATGACAATGATAAAATTATTTATTTGGATTCCAAGTAACATGAGAGTCGGTAAAGGTAAATGAGTCTTCGATGTCTGGATTTTCGAGAATGGTCCTTGCACGTTCGAACGCACCAATTGGAATAGTAACAGTTGTTCCCTCAAGTGTAGGGTTTCTCACACCCTCTTGCAATAGCTTTTTCACTATATTTAAACTTGTAGAGGATATAGTAAATGAGTCGCTAGATTTAATACCTAAAATACAATCAGTATAGAACTTAGATATTGTCATATTAGTAAACCATTAAATGAATTGAACTTGGAGTGACATGCATATGTGAATGAGTTGACGAAGTATGTGGAATAAACGAAATTTCCAAAACAACCGATTTCCCTAATCCTTTACAGACTGTTGTGATATTACTCTCGCGTCCATGGCCATACATGTCATCTTCGAGACTCAAGGAAGCTTAAAACAACATTTAGTATAAGCCATCAAATGTGAATATATATAAAAGCTTCATAAAAGGAAATGAGATGTACATAATAAGGAAAGTGACGTTGTTCGGATGATATTAAACACCTTGAAGTAGAAGATCGGCCATGGAAGGCAAATGATGATTAGTGTATAAGGCGAAGACTTTTTCTGCAATGTTGGTTTTTTCAGTAAGGACAATTTTGCCACATTCCTCCCAACGGAATGAATTAGGGTCATTCGGAACTAGCCTTCATGTCGACATTTCTTGATTAATAATGTTAAGAGGTATATTCTGCAAAAGTCGATTTAGAATAAAATGATGATATGTTTAACT
>JAOTAY010000006.1:1779450-1789742 GCA_025629805.1 Erythroxylum baracoense
CACTCATTGGCTTCTCTATATAAGAGAAGCAGCAGCAGTAGAAAAAAAAAACTAAGAGAGCCTAGAGTGAGAGAGAGTTGCATCAAGAGAGAGAAAATAGCAAGGAGAAATTTCGGAGAAAGATGATTTTGTATTTTTCCAGTTTTTTCTCTTTCTAGTAGGAGTGTGTGAGCTTGAGTTAATTTGGGTCTTTGGGAAATTGAGTGATAAACACTATTATGTGTTCTCATTGATTATAGTGAAATACTCAGTTGTCTTCAAACTGGACGTAAGCATTGCCGAACCAGTATAAAAATCTTGGTGTTCTTATTGTTGTTTATTTTTCACTCCAAATTGATTAGCATTTTTGCACAACAGGACTAACCCGACTGACTTCGCCCTGGCCATTATAACCCTAATTGCAATGCTTATTCAATTCGAAATATGATGAATCTAATGTCTTTAATTGACCTGAATTGCAGTCTAGCCCATTCAGAATTGTCAAGTGTATTCTATGACAAAGTTCTACTTCTAGCCTGGGGGTGAGTTCAGTCTATATCCTTGCTATATAGTAAAAGCAAAAAAATTTAGATATTAACACATAACAATCATTGCAGGTTCAATAACATCATAATCCTTATAATTGGCATAGTAGTATTTATATGTGCTACTGTTGGTGTCCTGCTTGTGATGGAAACCCTAAGTGCATTTTTACATGCCTTAAGGTTACATTGGGTCGAGTTCCAAAACAAGTTCTATGTGGGAGATGGGTACAAGTTCTATCCATTTTCATTTGCTTCACTGGGCGATGAGGAAGAAGTTAATTAATACATATCCTGGTCGGTATATATAAAAGTTTAGGATTGAATACACATTTAAGTGTTGAATGGTACAGAAAATACATTCTTTGAAATTGGACCAAACACTTTAGGATAGGAAAAGAAGATTATACTAAATTCGATGAAGAGTAATAACTAGAGAACCGGTCGACACGCAAATCAGCAACAAACTATTTTTGAAGTAGTAGCGTGTTCAGCTTCTCATTTGTATCATTTTTTGTTATTATTAAGGTGTAAATATTTCTTGTTGTATTTGTATTGTGTTTCATTTGTGAGGTAAATATTTCTTCATATTTATATTGTGCAATGCCGTTCTACAGTAATACAGGTAGGACAAGAGAGTCTGAACCTCATCTATATTGATCATAATACTTATTGATATCTTCTCTTAGTAATTCTAATTTTGATTTTTGTTTTAATTTCAAATTTAAATAAATGAATATATGTTTATTTGAGTTTTTATTTCAATTTATAATTCTACTTTCTTTCTTTTTTATAACACATGAAAATTGGGGTTTCATTATTTTAACAATTTCATTTCGTTATCAATTAGAAAAATATTATTTAGTTGTTTACGTATTTAAGAGATTAATTTTTCAAAACTGTTCAAATTTATTATTAATTAGATTAATATTATTTAATATATACTTGTATTAATTATTGTGATTTAGCAATGAAACACTAAGTATTCTAATTTATTTCAAAATTAAAATAATAAATTTACTTATTTCAAATTTGAAAACTATCTTAACAGAAACTATATTTTAAAATTTTAAATTGTTCTAAGAGAATAAAAATTAAAATTTTAAAAATACCATTGTATAATTAAAACATTTTACTAAAGCAATTATATATATTAAAAATATAGAACTAAACTAAATAACTCTTCTTACAAAGACTTTACATGTCAAATATTATTTAATGTTTTACATTCTTATTAATCAAATTTTAATTACATTGTCATTAATAAATAAAAAAATTAGTTAAAAAATAAAATTAAAGTTAAAATTTGCAACACTAAAACAAAAAAGTGGAACTGAATATAAAAAAGTTTTTAGAAGTTGAATATATATGTGGTTACAAAAGGCTTTTGTAATGAAATACACTAAATTAATAAACGAAATCTTGTTAACGTAAATTATAACTAAGGTAACGCTATAGCCATGATAATTTTATCCATTAAATAATCATTTAATACTTAAATTAATTTAAATAATTTTATAAGCACCTATTCAATTTGTATTAATAATTAACCAATCAATTTATAAATTTCATGTAATAATAATATTTATATATAAAAGCGTATCATATAATATTAATTTTTAAAAGTAATTTTATTTATCATTTAATATTTAATAAATAAAATTTTAAAACATAATTTAGAAAAGAAAAGTGTGCATTGGTTCTTGTGAAAAATCACTGCTTAAGATTTTAAAATTTTTCAAAGCTAAAATAATTGATTGAAAATTAAAAACAAAACCTAAAACATAAATAACAATGACGTAAGATTTAAAGATTTATACTTCCAAATGTTAACCCATCAATTACATTTTGATTAAATATTCTAAATATTTCCTGTTTTAACTTAACGATTTATAATAATATTATATTTTATATTATTATTATTATTATATAAAAATATATATTTTAGGTAACGTTTCTTATTGAATATATAGACTAGAGATTTCGGTGTCTTAATTGGGCTTAGGCCCGTAAAATAAGCCGATTACTTTTTTCATGCCTAAATGCAGCCCTCAATCCTAGGTCAGTTTCAATGGGTACTATCGATTTTCCATCTTTCTTTCCTCTACCCATCAAAAATAGACTATTTGCAATAATATTTTATGAAATTATCTTGAGATATTTTTTTAGGCAAAAAGACAAGTAACAAGACAATATAAAACGAAAGAATCTATAATCTAACAAGCTGGTAATGGTTATCCAAGGCAATGTACATGTAACATTTGTATCGAACATCGCTTTTCTAGGGGAAAGTGACATGAAAATCACATTCAGATGTTTTTGCTTTTAATTACTTTCTTATCTAGTAATTAGATATTCCCAATTATCATTCACAACATTAAATATTGAGAACAATAAGGTTACCTACAATAGCACGAGAGAAGTATGCAGAAAGCAGCATTTGCACAAATTCGACTCCAATTAAAGCTCTTACTACTATAGGGATAAGAATAGCTGGGCTCATCAGGTTTAATTCTAGTTTGAAAATTAATCTTTGGGTTTAGAATAGGCCCAAACCCAAAGCCGGTCAGGCTCGAATTTTTGAAAAATGATACATAGTTTTATTCAAAATGTCATTTCTAAAAGATTTTTAAATTTACGACAAGTTCAGGAAAACTCGAAATCTTGATTGTCAAGCCTACTAAATGTTATATACGATACAATATTTCACATACACGATAGCACATCACCATTTTTATCTAGAAAATACTTGAAAGGGATTAATTTGACGGTTTTTATGATCAACATAATTCATATTAACTAAATTATTATGTATATATGTACCATATCCAAAAATAATTCAGTCAATATAAATTATAATAACCATTAAAATGAAGGTCATATAATTAAATCATTGAGTCATCTAATAAAACTTACCAGATAAAGTGATGCTCTAGCAAGCTGACTTCTTAAAAATCGCAACAGATGAGACCACACTGTTAACACCTAATAAAATTAAGGAAAATAATTATTTTGATGGTCCTCTTAATCATTAAACAAAATTACATTTATATATCAGTAAATAATTTATAATATATAGAGATATTTCAATCGAATTATGACATGAAAGACAGCAAAATAATAACCATGTACCGAGAAAATGATGTTAAAACTGGCCTAGCCTGCCTAACCCAGCCCAGGTTGAATGGGTCACGGGCGGGTTACAGGCCGAGGTAGGTTGAGCCACGGGCTAACCTGTGGCTTAACAGTTACTTCCAAAATGCAAAACGACGCCAGTCAAACCGTAATCGGGTTGGACCACAAGCCGACTCATCCCAGCCTACTATGCCTAGAGTCAGCCCAGGCCATTGAAATCTCTATACCTAGGGTTTATTATGGAATTTACCTATTCTCTTCTCTCCCCAATTGTCTCCCCAAGAATTTTTTATGATATCGTTAAAGCGGATAGTAGCAGATCCACACCTCACAGGCAACACACCATTATCCTGCCGCTTGGAGGAAATGTATGGGCAGGAAACTCCACCAATTTATGTCTGCATTAACATGGCATTGATACCCATTGTCCATGCCAAGGCAACGAAAATATTTTGATTGTCAGTCCACCTTCAAACGCATGCTCGCATCAGAACATAAGAACGGATTGAACATACGTAAATGTCAAGGCCCAGAAAGAAGAGAAAGGGCAGGAATTTACCTGCAAGAGGGCCATTTTCCATCAAATTTGCGGCAATTTTATCTTTTATCCACGGAGAAGACGCTGAAGTTGGATACAGATGCAGATATTCTGTTTCTGTCAAATTTACTGGTGTCAGGATTAGGGAGTCCGGCACAAAGACCACCAATCCGCTCTAGTCCAATCTTGAGACTATATTCGAGGGCAGTGCTCATTGACCCGCCATAGCAATCATAGCCACATGCACCATATTCTTGTGGATCGCACTACAAATATAACAAATTTTGCACGAGTGAAGATCAGTAATCAAAGGTGAAACTTAGTACAACATAAGTACTATAAAGGAAACAAAATTTATATATTATGCTCTATTGAAAAACAGTCTTAGGAGCCCTGAAAACTGAGATCTTATCTATATCTTTGTGCAAGAAAACAAATATCACATACTTCTATGAAACAGAAAACTCTCGGTTTTCTTTCGCAACTGATATACATATCTCAATTATGAAGGAGACATTAGCATTAAAAGGACTAGATAAGAAAGAGCAAGGCAACTAAATAATGCCAAACAAAGAGATTTAGGATCTAACAAACTTCAAGAAAGTTCGCCACTAAAAGATGAATGGATCTTGGTCTTATATATACAAACAATTTTCAGATCCGTAAATTCATAATCAAGAATGTCGTAATGCATAACCTAGAAGAATTGACTTGGTAAAACCAGCTACTGAAACAATTAGTTGAAATAACATGAAACATTGGACAGTAATAATCTAAAAATTAGAAAGAACTAAATCAGAAACAAAAAGTAAATAGAGGTTCGAATGTGGTTTGATTTAACAAGTGTTTCATTTCGATCCTAACAAAAACTGTTAAAGCCTATAAAAGTAGGCAAAAGAAGGTGAAGAGTTAAACCTCGTGGTATCTACAAGTTGCTGTTCGCTCAAGAAACGCAAGTTCCTTGTAGAGCATCAGTCGCATTAAAAGACCAGCAGGAACCGCGCCAAAACCTACAACATAAATACCGAAAGCAGCAACTTAAATTCTCGACGCACATGCAACAAACCATGCGTATGTCGAGCAATATCCAAAAACCGCGTGTCGTAACGGTTAACATACACCTGATCTTTGACAATTGTAACAGCGCCATGGGCGCGCCAATTGAAATCGGTAGGAAGATCGTTAGTCGGAAGGATCGGCGCTTTGTGAGCGTCGGCCGGAAGACGAGATGTCTCAAGCCGAGAAACTGCCGGCAGATTCTCAAGGCATCAGGTCAATCACCTGAACTTCGTGACGCCGTGGACGGCAGAGGAGTCCATCACCTGGTTGAGCTAAGCATGGCGGAGGTTAGTCTTTGAATACGTCAAATCCGTAGTCGTACTCCTCGGCATTGCGTAGCTTTTTCCGAACTTTGCTTCGAAAGAGATGAAGTGTTAGCCGGCTATAGAAGATGCTCCACTCCCTCGGAGAAGACTTCCCGGATTAGCTGACCTTCGGAATCGACGATCGACTCTACTGAGGCAAGACCTGAAGTTAACTAGAGCAAGAAACAGGAGTGAGAGTAGGATGCTCCATTTGATTCAGTTTGTACATAACTTGTAAGTTTATATCGTAGCTTTAAATATAAGAATTTTATAAAATAGTATTAATTAAGAAACTTATTTATTAAAAAAATTAAAATATCAACTTCATAAAAACAATAGTTACGAATTAATTTAATTTTAAATAAAATAAAATTCAATTTTAATTTATTTAGATTTCATTTAATTTAATTATAAGATAAATATAAAAACTAATCAATCACATATCTTTTGATAAATTAGAGTTTAACAATTAGATTAAAAAATGACACTCAAATGTAAAATTAGATCTTAGATTTCAATAATGATTAACCAGAATGACCAACGCGCTGCTAATGAGCGAAATAACAGCTTTGAAATCACTACAAACATGCTGATCTCAACTATGAACAATCTAAGCTCTCTCTCCTCTGATCCTACGAGCCAACTGAATATCCTTTGGCATGATTGTGACTCTCTTAGCATGAATTGCACACAGATTGGTATCTTCGAAGAGACCAACAAGGTAAGCCTCTGCTGCCTCTTGAAGAGCCGCAACAGCGCTGCTCTGGAACCTGAGATCAGTCTTGAAGTCCTGCGCAATTTCCCTGACGAGCCTCTGGAACGGTAACTTGCGGATCAAAAGCTCGGTGCTCTTCTGATATTTTCTAATCTCTCTCAAGGCGACGGTTCCAGGCCTGAAACGGTGGGGCTTCTTCACACCGCCCGTGGCCGGAGCCGATTTGCGAGCGGCCTTTGTGGCCAACTGCTTCCTTGGGGCCTTACCTCCTGTGGATTTTCTTGCGGTCTGCTTTGTGCGGGCCATTCTCGTTCGCTGGAGATGAGAGAGTGTTAGATCAAAGAATGCAAGTTTTCGTTCGTTTCTTGGGAAACTGATGGAGAGAGATGGAACGTGTGGGCTTATTTATGGTGAATGGGGCTGAAAAAGGCGGGAACTCGAAAACTTTCGGCTTTCAAAGACAGTCGGGATTCGCGGGATAATGGATTTTGATCCGTTGGATGATGGAGCTATCGACGGCTGCTAATTCTTAGATTTGAGCGGTTCGGATAGCTATCCGTGTGCGTTTCGAAGGGCCAATAGGAGTGAGTTGTCAGGCGGGATGTAAATTTTGGATATTCAATCTGAACCGTACACTGTTTCTATAATCAACGGTCCAAAGTTCTCAGAGAGCTGTGACACGGATAGCTAAATAGGGCTACTACTTCATCCAAAGCAATAATGTACTTCCTGCGATTTGGGTCATGGTCCAATAAAACAAGACAAGCTTTGGATTTGCTTGGTCCAATGTATGACGTTGATATATACATGAAATCTGTAAACCAAGTTCACCAATAAGTTAGAATTCTACGATAGTAGAATTTCTACTAATAACTTGTGAATATTACACCGAAGTTTATATCAATTTTGACAATAGTATAATAAAGTATTTATATATGTAAAATATTAAACATTGCTTTAGATAATTTTTTTTAAAATTATCAATTATTTTTTAAATCGATATTATTTTTTAAATTGATATTATTTTAGTTTAATTTTTTAAATCGATGTTGTTTTAGTTTATAAATTTGAAATTTTTAAAATTAAAAGATGTAATTTTAGAATAAGCTGAACGAACTTGAATTCCATAAAATTTCATATCAAATTTGAATCGGATAGTTGATGACCAGGCCCATTATGATCCTACTTCAGCCATGCAAGTCTTTATTGACGATGTTAGGGCTTTATCGATGAATATACTGACGTGCCTCATTGACTGGATGTTGAATTGGATACTTGTGGGAGTGCATGAAATGGAGCCATTGTGCTGTCTGAGACCCGCATGGTAGGCTCAACTCAACGCCCATCCTGAAAGAGATCAACCAGGAATCTTCTTCGGAAATTTTGGCATAAAGCATCTTGTTTTCTTTCCTTTTCTTTTAAAATTTTGTGATTTAATTCGTATCTTTTTCAAATTTTTTTGGTGGTGACCAGTATATAGCTACCAGTTGGTACCAGACAAAACAAGTTGATACTAACCGGTATTTACACCCAGTATATAAGTATCTTTATTTCGCGCGGTTCTCTAGTCGGTACGAAATGAAACTCCATTCTCTATTTCTAATACTATCTTTACCGAAAGTAAATAATAATAATAATAAAATACACAATATAAACATTAAACACCGGTTAATCAAATATAGTTTATATGATAATTCAACTCAACTCTTAAGCTCAAATCAATCTAATAAAATTCGATTCAAACTAATAATTTATTATAATTATATTAAATTAGTAATTTAAGTACAATTTAATTAGTGTCAATTTGATTTTAAGAGTTAAGTTGGGTTATCATATTAGCAACATTTGATTAATCAACGTTTGATGTTCAAAGTATACGTAGTTCGTCATTATTTTTTAATCAAAATCTAAGAGAAAGAGTTTGTTTCTAAAATCTAAAAATTAGGAGTTTTTTCAAAAATTTTAGAAATCATGAGATTTTTTTAGGTTTTTTAAATTATAAGAGAAATCTATGTCTTTTACTTGAAAAATATTTTTTTATTATTTTGGTAGCCTTTCTTTGTCAATTTTGACCTAAGTTCAAGAGAAATATTTTTTCTTTGTTATAGCCACGCGGTGTCCTATAAGGGTCCTAACTATAAGAAGGCACTTTTAAGTCATTCACATCTAAATTAATCTCCACTTGCACCAGGTCAACTTGTAAGGGAGAAAGTACTAGCCAAACAAATTTTTTCATTCTCATGATTCAAACTTAGGACCTCTAGTTAAGGGACGAGAGTGTTGAAAATTAGAATGATCCTTTTTGAAATTTTAAAAATCAAGAGATTTTTCTAAAATTTCTTAAACTATAAGAAAAACTTGTCCCTTTTACCCTAATAATTATTAAATTACTTTTTATATTTTAAATTATTCGTTGGTCTATACAGATATTTTAGATAATATTAACTACAATAATAATAACAAGAACAATCAAAATGATAATCATGTAAAGTAGGTTTTGAGATTTAATAACACTTAATTAGAAGCCGATCTAAAGTCATGATGTAATGTAGACGTTATAGTCTCGTCATTTGTAGACAACTCAACGTTATAATTCTCAATAGGTTCGATAATTCCAGTCTCTCATGAAAGAAATATTGACAGATGTTATGAACATCAACCGATGCTAGTGTCGAAATTAGTTTTGATACGGTATTGTACTAGTACAAATTAATAATCGATAACATTTGAGGTAATTTTTTAAAATTATAAAATAGCTCATGAATTTTGTGAAAATTACAAAATAATTTCTCAATATATTGTACTATATAATTTATAATTTTACACCAACTTTGTTTCCAAAAATTATAATAATGAAAATTTTAAATAACAACAATCTATTTATTTCTATTAATAGTATTTTCACATATAAATAATAACCATAATTAATATGAAAAAATCATTTAATCACCATACAACTATAAAATTATGGACAATACAAAGTACTTAAAATTTTATAATTTTATCATATAATAAATAATAATTATATCAAAACATTAAATAAAAAGAATAAAAAAGATTTATGACTTTTTGAGTATTACAACAAAATTTTGTGCCGAGGAAACGACTAACTAAAAGTAAAACTTAAAATAAAAACATTTACAATTATATTTATATTGTATATATAGAATTTAACATATACATCAAATACAAGTGAAATTAAAAGATAAAAATGAAAACTTAGAACTTCATTCAATAAAATATTCACCCAAATCACCTTGATCATAATTTTTATTTGATATAAAATTTTCATCATTGAAAGGAGTTTCATCATCATCATTATTCAAATTCATTGCCCCAACTGACATGTTAATACTTTCTCATCAAGATTATCTTCCAGGTGACTCTCAATCTACTAAAAGATCGATATGTTCAAGGCAAACTGGATCTACAAAATTACTTGTTCTATTAAGAATCACAGTAAACAAATAAGATTAAATTATTAAAATTACAAGAATTATGTTTAAATTAATAATGACAATAACATACTTTTTCTAAAGTTTTAAATTGTATCTAACAAGTATCAAGTCTTTGCCTCTTGACGAATGGTAATGGGCATCCTAAAATCACCAGAAACATCTTTATAATTCTCCATTGTAAACTTATGAGATGTTACATCATCTTATAGACAACAATTGTTATAATAATTAATAGTATTCTCGTATTAACTTTAGTTGTCTTTGTAATATAACACCCCCTCACCGTAGGGTATGCACCGAGACGCCCGTAGGTCATTCCGATACATATCCTATGATAAGGGAGCGCTACGTGCGATCACTACAGTCACTCCACATGGCATCAGATTAATTTGAATAATAAACATTAATTATAAACCACAATATTTTTAAAACTAAACTCTTCCTCATTTCATTGATCAAAATCAAAGTTTGTACATCATCCCACACTGTACTGTCTGTACATACATACAAAAACCTAGTACAAGATACTATATGAAAGAGGAAGAATACATCAAATCTATC
>JAOTAY010000006.1:1789842-1813798 GCA_025629805.1 Erythroxylum baracoense
GGCTCAATTCAAAAATTCCTAATTTCATGTGTCTAAGTTTCCAGTGCCATTGGACAGTCATTTCCTCTACCGGTAAAACCCCTATTCTGTCACTTGACAGTTTTTTGGGTCCGGAAACGACTTCGAAAAATTTCCGAAAAATTTCTATAATTCTCTAAAAATCATAAAACCCCAATAACCCTCTCCAATGCAATTTTTCATTCACACAAAGCAAATTTTTCATAAAACACATTTATTCACACTAATACCGGGAAATGTCATGAATGCATGTACAATCATTTACATGTGCAAAAATTCACTATTCGCTATTCATGTGCATAAATGAATGCATGAACATAACAAAACATTTTAAACATTCCTAACACGTTCCAAATTACCAAATTACCCTTCCCATAGGTGAGGAGATGTTATATGTAAAACTTGGTATGAAAAGGATACTGAGATTAAAAAATGACTTAGTTGCAAACAACAGAAAATAAAGTTGTCTTTTTCACCTCTCATTAATGATTATGACATTGTTTGACAATCAATATATTGAATTAGTTGTTACTTGATTTTATCTGCGATTAACTAATGATAAATTATATCAACTGATTTAACCAGCAATTAACATCAACTATTTATTAAAGACATTTGATAAAATTAGTTATTTAATATTAACTGTTTATATGTAAAATAACTTATAAAGATATGACTTAAAAAATGATAAGAACATGAGTATTATATCTTGTCATTTCTTTGAATATTTTCATAAAAATTTAAATTTTAGATATTTAATTTTACAAAAATTAAATTTATAACCCTAATAATAATAACAACCAGAAATGTATTCATCCCTAAAAATCTTTTGCATGCCACCTAATAATAATAATAATAATAATAATAACAATAACAAAAAATGTGTTCATCCCTAAAAATCTTCTGCATGCCACCTACTCTGAATGATTAAAAAGCTTCTACATGCCAATCCAACTTATGAAAATCGTCCATCTCTATTTATAGGTGCAAAAGATATTAAACTTTGAATCCTTGAAAGATGGAAAGCTTCTTAAAAAAAAAAAGGGGACACGTAATGATTGTTGACAAGATATTAAACTATGACGAAAAGCATAGCCTCAATTAACAAAGGGCTTCGTTTGTGCATGATTCTGGCTGCAAAGGGTACAATCGACTTTTCACGTATTACATAAAACGTTGTGGGCCAGAATGCTCATTGAGTTCAAGTTGCCAATTCAATCAGCCGAATGCTAAATATATTTACCAATTGTTTGATCTAAAACATTTCAATACTTAAAAAAATAACTGGCAAGTCATTTACCAAGCAAGATCTATGAGATAAGGTAGGATATAAAGAAGATATATTTTTTAGATTGATCTTAGATTGTTTGGTTCGCATTGTTTACCGTATCATGAAAATAACTTATTGTTGTCTTCATATCATTATCAGTCAAATAAAGTAATCTTATCAAAGGCTCATAAATTCGTACGACAATTTGACATTAAGATTAAAATTTATGATCTTCAAGTATAATTATAGAAACTTTCAATCTAACATTCGATTTAGCATGCTAAGATAAACTCACTTATCACTTGTAAATATTTACCTCAATTCTTTCTTTATTAGAATAAAATACTAAAGTGATAAGAAATTAATTGCAAATCTTATAATAATAAAACGACACAAATTCTTACTATTAATTAATGAAATACTTTTTCATTAAATTGAGAACTCATGCATGATTGTATTTATTGGTACTAGTAGTACAAATTGATACTAAACGGTACCTTTATTCGGTATGGTATACATTAATTTCGTACCATTTTTTAACTTAGGCGGTACAAAATTCAAATCAATGGTCTGAACACTTGTAAGAAAGATTCATTCACACCTAAACAAAAAAAGAAGATTGAAGTAATAGAATAATTAAAATTACAATATTGAATTCTCACGTTTTTCTCAACTTCCTAAGACTAAAAATTAACTTAAATATCGGAATACACTAACGCCGAAATCACTTCCGACATTATTTTACAAAAATTCGTCAACGTGTCCTGTAAGTTTGCAACAACATTCGACCAAAAGAGGAATCCAAATCTACATTATCAATGTCCATATGTTTTGCTGATCTTTTCAGCTTATACGAAAGTAAAAAAAGCAAGCAGAAGTCTTAAAGCATGTAAAAGCACAGGAAATGAGCAAGTTTGTCAAATTTGATGACCCTTTATTGTGACAATCCACAACGATAATTACAAATCTGGTCAAAAAGAAAGGTAAACTAATAGGTGTACATCCACTATAAAGATGATATGAAACCCTTTATTTTGTCGGACTACAATATACTTAGAGATATCGAAAAGAGTCCGCCCTGTTCAGCTCGATTTTAGCCTGAGTTAACCGTATCATGACAAGCTACGGGCTGATTATGGTCAGCCTGACTCGGCCCATTAATATCGCTAAATACACCAAGTTGTGAAATTATATTAGGCAAAAGGTGTAATTTAGATTTTAAGGTTTTCTTCATATTACAACTTGACCTCATACAGGGCCGGTCCTGAGATTTTATAGGCCCGGGATGAAAGAGAAGATATGGGCCCCTGATATTAATTAAAAATAAATTTTTTAAATTTTTTTTAATAAATTATATTTTTACATGTAATTTTTTTAAAAAATAAAAGTGGGCCCCGAGGCTGACCTCATACGGTTCAAAGTGAGTTTAATTACAACATTTTTAAAATGTTAAAATTTGGCTCTCAATAAATAAAAATTTTAGCAACGTTAAATTTTAGTGAATTAATAATGTAATATTTTCTAAAATATGTTAATGGGATCTAAATGACAATGTTACCTACGAGTAATAAAAATTAAGTAGTATAATTTTTAAA
The DNA here is from genome assembly GCA_025629805.1 of Erythroxylum baracoense. Taxonomy (NCBI): domain Eukaryota; kingdom Viridiplantae; phylum Streptophyta; class Magnoliopsida; order Malpighiales; family Erythroxylaceae; genus Erythroxylum; species Erythroxylum baracoense. The sequence goes on from JAOTAY010000006.1 coordinate 1,792,726, forward strand.
AATATATAAAAGTATAGTTTTGGCGATCATGTCAACACCTAGCTGATTAAAGTTTAACCTTGTTAAATTTTCTATCTATTAAGTGTTTATTTTTTAAAAGTTTTGAGAACGTTAAAATTGAATTTAAACACTTTAAAACGTCACAGTTCAAGTTACATTTTGATAAAAATTTAAAGATTTAAATAGCACTTTTGCCATTAAACATTAACCAATCCAATCATGCACGTTGGGTCTAAAATGTTCACCTCTCATATAGTGAGAATGGTGGGTGGTGCAATCACTGAATGAGCCAGAACAGGCAAAGCAGAAGTGAAAGAAAGAACCCTAATGCCTCCATCTGCAAGCTAGGTGGAGCCCAAAAAAGATCCAACTTACATAAAGCTGGAGGGACCTTCCTAAACTAAAACAGAGAAATTAGCTTGTTTGAAGAATATGTCATTAATCATCGATCAGGGCATGAATGGAGATATGGAATTCCATATGTGTCGCTATTGCTTGTTTTGTCACAAATAGCATTGATTTTTGAGAATAGGGTCGGACTCTTTTTTGTTATATATAATGTTGAGAAATGTGAAAAGTTCTTAACACCCAAAAAATATTTTTTTAATTTTGTGAGTGAAACTTTCACTTATTTGACTTATAATTAAATATTTATAGCGTTGGCAATATTCGGTCGGATCTAAAGTCAAAGTAATTATACTAAAGTTAATCAAATTTTAGGTCAAATATAAATTTTTAAATCATTCTATCTAATTCTAACTATTTTTTAATTAATTTTTAATTAAAACGACACCGTTTTTTTATTATAAATAAAAAATTATATAATTTTCAAGCATAGCTTGACTTGATTGGGTCAACTCTGGACTCCTTTTTTTGGCTCAATCCCAACGTGTTCGAATGTCAGTTTTGCATATTTAACTCTCACATTGACAATATTTTGAGATGAAGCATATTCTTAATTTTTTACAATTATTAATATTATTATTCTTATATGGTCATGAACATTTATTTAAATAGTTTAAACACTCTATAAAGTAGTTTTAGGGTAAACTTAATTCACCTTAAAGACCTCTCACAATCGCAAATGCTTATACCTAAACTATTTATGGTCAAACGTCAATTAAAAGGATAGTAGAAAGGGATCGGTCGGATTCAACTCACTTTAACGTAAAATCATAAAAGTTGGAGTTGAATTTATGAGGATAGGCTAAAATAATTTTATTTGAATAAGTTAAAATAAATAACAATATTATTTTTGGGTCTGTTTGATATTTGTTTTTAAATTTAGTAAAAAAATTATTTATTTGAGTTTTTAATTTTAATTTCTTTCAGTTTTCAAAAGTTATGAAAATTATAAAAAATAGTTTTATTTTCTGTTTCTTTTTTTATTTACTATTAACTAAAAATATATTATTTAATATATTAGTTTTTTAATTTAATAAGAATTGTGAATAATTTGATTTAATATTATATATTTATTAATTAAAAGTAATTATTAATAAAAATATGAATAATTAATTTAAAATTTAAAATATTTATTTTAATAAAATAACATAATTTTATTAATAATTTGTTAATAAATATTATATAAGAGATTAAAATAATTTTAGTTAGTTAAAAATAAATTTTCTTTTATGTTTTGTTAAATATGTAATTATTATACGTAATAAAAATATAATTACATTAATATTAAAAATTATACAAGTTATTATTTTTAATTGAAAGAAATCTGAAAGTGAAAATCTCGTTAGAAAGAGAGACGTGCATCAAAAAACCTTCAACTTTAATTTGAAGAAATAAATGAGTTGAACCTAGACCGTCCCTAATGAACTACTTCAGCGTTTCATTAAGCTCGTATTCAATGTTTGCTCATCATTGGATTTCGGTTTATGGTCTCAGGACACATGTTTTTAAACCGTAATTATTGTACTAAATCCTTTACCAGAAAGCGTTTTTCAGAACCAGAAGTGATGTTTCATGAATTCAGGTGGACAGGCTAATGTAGATAAAAGTGTCTAACCGGCCGTTTCCAGAGGCTGGATGATATTATTTCAAACATCAAGTGATCACCGATCAGTGCGACTAATTAACGAACATGGCATGCCGTAGCAATCTTCGAAGCCTGACAATTCGTACCAAAAATCACTCGAACGTCTCCCTAAAAGCTGGCGCTTTCCTATAGCTTCCGCATGCAACGACGTGTCATTCTCTGATAGAATCGCAGAAATGATTTTGAGAACTTTTACTGTTTTAGAACTCAAAGTACTTGCATTTCGGTCGGGCTTATATAATCCACCGTAGTCTTTTTTTTATATATATACATTAAGTATTCTGACTTTATCGGACTAATCCTAAACTTTTAAGACCCTATTTCAAGAGTCTTAATGAAGGTAAATTTGGAATTTCAAAGTCTCTCAATTTCTTATATAACCTGTACACTTCTACACACAAAGAGTTGTCACATACTGATTGGTCAGTAGCTGATTGATCATTGTCTCTGCTCAGCATCAGGTTCCTATCATCCCCATACTCCCTAGTAGTTTCAACTTCCACACTACCGCGGGAAGCAAAACGTCCATAATAGATCCGACCAAGGAGCATGCCTAGGTAATTAGAATATCGTCAACAGAAAAATTTTCCCCTCTCTCCTATTTTTGATGACTCAAACTCAAGATTACTTTATATTATAGTGCTTTTAATGTTTTAAAAGTTATATTGAAAATTAAGTAGATAAGATAAATAATTTAGGGTTTAAAAAATTTAACAAATATTAGGCCATTCTAAAACTGATTAATGAATAAATAAAATTAAAAATTTTGAAATATAATTCAAGAAAACCATCCTTAATTTAAATTTTAAATAGAAAAGAAAGTTTGTACTATAAAAACTAATTAGTTTATTTTAGCTTATAAAAATTGATTAGTATACAAAAATTAACCGATTAATTAAGAAACTGATTGATTTTTAATAATAAGAGTTATTAAAGTAAATCGAACCGAAAAGTTGAAACCCAAACTGAAAAATTTACCAGTTCAAAATTTTCACGAATGAATCGATCAAACCAATTTAAATTTTTATAACACAAATTGAAAAAATAATGTAAATATATGTTATATATATTTATAAATTTTGAGTAAACTCGCAATTCTTTAATTATTTTTGTAAAACTGGTAAAAAAAATAGTAAGAATTGTTTGCATATATTTGAAGGTACAGACCTTTTATTATATGTATGCAAAGTTTACTTTAATGAGTATATAAAATCCAACAATTATTTATAATAACGACCCTATTAAATCTTCTTATTATAGACTCAATAAAAATTCCATCTACAATAATAAGTTGTTATTTTCTTCAATAAAATTTTAACATATTTAATTAAATTATTTATTAGGTTATTAAATTTACATTTAAAATTTTTAATCTTAATTATTTAAAAATAATTAATAGATTCATAATATAAAAGTAATTCCAACACGTGTATTAGAGTACTGGTGAAAAGCTTAGTGACATCCTATGTAATGTTTCAATCAATCGACCAACCAGCCACCAGTAAAGTAGAAGCACAATTTTAGTAGTTCACATGTTTCTAAAAATAAAAGAGAAAGAGAAAACGAAAAAGTGGTATCTTGAGCATCCATTGTTGAAAGCTTTACTTAAGATCTGGACAAAGTTTGAGGAAAATCTTTATACCTTTTGAACTAAACAATTATTTTAAGGTACTTTTATATAATAATTTATAAGCTATATAATATTCAAAAACTATTTAATAAAGTTAATAATGAGTTCTTCATATAAATCAAATATGGTTAAATGTTATCTGACCTTGTGTGAAATATAAACCTCTTTATTTCAATTTCTACATTTTCAAATATATGAATTTTTATTAAACAATTTATATTTTTGTATTTATTTTTTACACTTGGAACCCTAGCTAGAGGGTAACAGGGATAACAGAAATTACCAACAGTATAGTAGAGCATACCTCTATGAGAACTCTAAAATAAACAAAGAAGACTGTAGCTAAGACCTCGAGTATGTTAGCTGAGACATAAACTCTTTCTTCTCAATAGATGTCAACTCTCAAGACTTGCCTTTTAAAAATCTAAGATTGTGTTTGGTTGGATGTAAGATTTATAATGAAATAGAATGTAAATGAATGTAATATTAAAAAATTGTTGTTTGGGAGTGATGGAAAGATTCATAATATAATATAGTGAAATATTGTTTAAATGAAGGGTTTATAATGTAATACAGTATAAAGTTGTTTATCATTTTACATTCTATCATAAATTCTCCAAATCAAAAGTTTTTCGTTGTTACTGTTTATGATAAAATGTGATGTAATATGAAACTCTCATCTTTTATTTCATTCTATCATCAGCCATCATCCTAAACGATGGATTAATATTGTATTATATTTTATGACATTAATAAATCTCCAATTAAATATAGCCTAAGCTAACTAATTACTCCCCTATAAGTTAAAACTCAAACAAAATCATAGGTCTGATACTTTCGGACGCACAAAACCCTTACAAAAAAGGCATGTTTAGAGCATACTATAAGACATGCTCTAGAAATTGTAAAACACAAGCTTTAAGTCGTCTACTAAGTAATCAACACGGTATTATGTATTAAAGAAACCTTCACTTGGAAATTTAGACCTTGTCGAGTCATAATCATGAGTATTTAAACTCAGGTAAGTATGCAATTTCTTATTAACTTGATTGCGATGAAATCTGTGGGAACACACTAAATCGAATTCTTGCTTTAAACCAACATTATTATTGTTAATCATACTCGTACCCATTTATTAAAGGAGCTAGATATGTAATTTGTTGTTACGTGACTACCTTGTTCCCTAATTAAGGAAACTAAACAAATCAAAATCTTGCTTTAAAACAAAGTTATTTGTTGTTAAAGCATGCGGGGATCATAATTAATCATAAACTTGTTCGTGATTAATAAGGGTTAATATGAGGTGGCCTTTACTTGTTATTCTTTTTAGTAATAATATATTTAAAAGTATTTATTTCTTAAAAATTTTTAATTTATTACCTAATCTTTCAAGATTCGGATAATTAGGTCAAAATGTTGTTTTATTGACGTGGCTAATAAATGATTATTAACGTGATGTTTGATACACTCGACGTATTTCAAATAATATATATTTTAATACGCTTTAAGCAATTTTTAAAAGGTCGGTTACTTAATTAAAAATTCTAAAAAATTCGATATTAAATTAAAAATAATTTAAGAAATTGACTATATAATTTGTTATATCTGCCTTTTATATTCGGAAAGTCGAGTTTCTCGTACAAGACTTGCCTAGTGTGGAGTACTTAGTTGACGTGATTTACAGGCTATTGCGGCAATCCGGAGATTTATCCAGTGCGCATCCAAAGAATAACAACTACGGGTTCCTCCGTTTAAAAAAGTAATGTCGGTGTCCACTTGTTAGAATAAGCCGTCTTAATTTGTAAAAGTCTCTTAATTTAAGATATTATAATTTTAAAAATCATGATAAGAGACTGTGATTAACTTAAATATATTTTAAAAATTAATTAATTAAAATTAAAGATATATTGAAACCAGTAAACATAAACTGAATCACACATACTACTTAGTTTTAAGTCACTAATTCATTAAATGATTTCCTCAAAGTCAAAAGACATAATTTGTGATTTAAATGAATTACTTAATAATTTGTTCAACACGTATTCTATTATGAATTATCTAATAATATGTTTAATACACATTAAAAAATATTAACTGCAATTTTTATTTTTATTAAAAAAGTTAATATCACTGTTTGATGCAAAATATAACATTTTTAGGTATCACTTGGACCGTAATTAATTTAAAGAAATTAATGCATTAAAACTAATGATTAAAAAACTCAATTAATTCATCTGATTTAACCTTCAAAATTTTGAACCGACTAATTTATTACTTAATCGATCAGTTTCATAAATAAATTAATTATTATTTAATAATATTCTTTTTAAATTATTTTTGATAAGTAAAGATAATATTTTTAAATCATATTTCAAAATTTTAAATTTTATTTAATTTTAAAAAATGTTATAATGTATCAAATGAATATTTTCTTAAATCTCTTGTCTTACCGTTTTTACCTTTTTAAAACATTGATTAAATTTGATCAAACAACCTCAAAATAAAAAATGGAAATAATTTTTAGCTTTTGAGTGGGAGATCAGATCTCGTGTACTGGTTATAATGTTCTTATGATATTCTATTAAATCTCATCCATAAATTTACATGGACTCTACATAAATGTACGGATGAGATTTTAATAAAATAAGATTAGAACAATTTGATGGCTGCAATTAAAGTCCACTGAAATGTACCCTTTACTGTCCCAGCCGTTTTGATTATGTGAAATCTCATACTTTTGTACCCTTTTGAAAAAAATTCCCACAAACATAAGCACAAATATTATTCTTTTCACACATCTAATTTAAGCATCCAATCTCTTGATTGAGAAGATAAAATCATAAAAGTTGATATTAATCAAAGCCTTCTCTCAGCTCTTCCTTCCAAGGTAACATCATTAAAAGCTTATGACCTAAATTTGAAAATTTTCTATTCAATTAACGTCCAAAATGATTGATTTATATATTTTTTAATAATATGAGATTATTAAAAATTATAACAAAGTGAGATCCCAAAATTTTTTATGACATGCATATTGAATACAATATTAGACTATAATAAAATCAGTTAAAGATTAACACAAATTTAAAGAATTTGAAATATGATTAAAGAATATTATCTTTGCCACAAAAAATTTAAAGTTTAATAAAAAAAAGAATATTAAATGATAATTAATTGATTTAATTTAATTTATAAAGTTGATTAATTTACAAAATTTGACCAATTAATTAATAAACTGATTGTTTGTAACAAAAAATATTATTAAAATAATTCAAAATAAAAATTAAAAATCTAACCATAAAATTACCCAGTTAAAAGTTTTTATAGTTAAATCAATCTGTTCTTTTAATCATTGGATTTACTTATATTAAACTTTCAAAAACCTCTCAAATTTTACTTTTAAGGGGATCAAATCTTTTGTACCGATTATAGTCTTCCTATCATATTCCATTAAATCTCATCTACACATTTATGTGAATCCCATATAAACATATGAATGAGATTTAAAGAAATAGATTAGAACATAGAATAGAAGAAAATTTGATGTGCTCTCAAGTGGCCATTTAATTCTTGGACTTTAATTAACCCTTTTTTTTATTATCAATGCTTCTAAAATTCTCCATCACTTACTTATTAATGTGTCAAAAGAAAACTCAAAATGATTCTCGACTCATCAAAACCTCGAACATACAGAGGCTTTGAAGATTCTATCGTGCAAGTAAAATCTACACAAGCTGTCAGGCATGTACTTTGTTACAAGTTGCAACCCAAAAGGAGACTCAAGCTGAGCAAAAGCAACGAAAAGATCCAACTGGTCTGGTCTGGTCAGGAAAGTGTCCGACCGGTTCGTACAGGCATGGTCGGACCATCATCCTCAAGACCATTGTTTTGATTATTAATTGTTAAGACTTATAGTAACATACTTATGAACTTTTAAGAAAGCACTTTGACTTTCAGTCAGAAGGAAAAGGCTTAATACATATATTCTTCGTAGACAGTGTTTGTTGTCACGGCGCCTTTTTTGGGATATAAGAATGATGATGTTCTCAATTTAAGGGAACCTTTGGAAGTGGAAACACTTCGTTAGGTCAATTTCCCACTAATCTTTCTTTAATTTAACGATTAAGTAAATTCATTTTTTAAATTTCAAAAGTTTAAAATATTTTTAAAATTATCTAAACTTTTAAAAACCAAATAATTAAATTTAAAAAATTATTTTTATTAATATTTTGTTGTTATCACATCTTTTTCAACATAATTTTTGAGCATCAGATAATTGGCTATATTCCAATTACGTAGAAGATAATCATCATGTTTGTCACAGTTACTTTAAAAATTACGTAGAAGACAAGGAGTTATGTAATATTTTTTTTATGTTAAATCAGTAAGACAAAAGATTTAAGATTTAAAATACTCAATAGATATTAGTTTTTGTTTTTTAATTAGAACAAAAATATGTTTAATTTTTAATGTTAATTTAGTTATATTTTTATTGCTAATAATAATTACATATTAGATAAAAACTTAAAGATACATTTTTTATTAATTAAATTTATTTTAATCTCTTACCATTTTTATTAATAAATTATCAATAAAAATCATTTTATTTTATTAAAATAAATAATTTTAAAATTAAAATTTATTTATAAATTTATTTTATTTTAAATATATTTTAATCATTAAATAAAAATTTTATTTTAAATTTATTTATTTTGAAGATATCTTAATTTTAATTATATTTAGTAATAATTATTAAAATAATTTTGTTTAATTTAATTATAAAAATTAAATAAATTGTCGAATTAAATTAAATATTTATACATTTTGTTAGTAATTAAATTTAATTAATTAAATATGTAATATGAAATTAAAATTTTCATAATTCTTATTATTAATTAATATATTAAATAATTAATTAATGTATATTTTGTTAATAGTAATTCAGATTATAAAAAAATAGAATACAAAAACAAATTCTTGTATTTTCATAAATTTTAAAAGCTGGTAGAAATAAAAATTAAAAATAGAAACTAAAAATTCATATTAACATTTATTTTTACTAAATTTAAAAAAAAATTCTTTTCATACGAAAGATTCTTGCGGTGCATATCTCAGTTATTAAGGTCGGGACACTGAAAAGTGAAAAGATAGATTCCTCCTCCTGGCTGCTGCTTTTACGTACACTATGGTCTATCGTCTTGACTCTTGAGCTGAAGTGAATGTACCGATCTTTCATGAACAAACGGTGGACCTGAGACATAAAGCAAGCTACTTGACTTCTTGTTTATCTAAAGACTACAGTCGTCTGTAATTGAAGTTGATATTTTCTCTACGTTTGGAAGTTGCAAAATAGCACAAGAGAGAACCTCCACCTCTCACGCTATGAATAGATATAACAACGGATCGAGCTAGGCTTTAGTCTTATATGAGCTGAGCTTAATCCAAAAATTTTCACTTAATTTGAGACTGATTTGAAGGTCAGTCAAACTTGAAAGTTTTAGTTTAAATCTAAACTTGAATCTAAACTTAATCAGCCAAAATTCAATTAGATCTTAAGTATTAAATTCGAATTTGAACCTAATCGCATTTAGACAAGTATGAAAGTAATTATTTATCAATATGCACCATATAAAACGGTGTAAAAGAACATTGAGTCTCAGGTTGAACGTGGTCGTAAAGCTCGATTTAAAATCTAAAAAAAGACCTAAACTTTAGCTTGATTAAAACTTTAAAAAAAGTTTAAACTCTGCTTTAAACCTAAAATTAAAAAAAAGAGTTTATTCTAAAATTTAGTTAACTCGAAATAAAATAGGTTAACTTTAGATTACACCATGTAGGGTTTAAACTCTTTTGTTATCCCTAACTCCAATGATTAAACTAATATAAGGTAGATGTAGCAAAAAAACTTCAATTGAATCGATCGGATTTAAAGCCAATAGGTAAAGTTCGATTTGATCGAATTAATTCAAACTCAAAGACAAAAAATCAAGTCATACTTCAAGCTTATGGATACTCGACCCAAATCTAACCTAAACTTAAGGTTTTAGACCATTTTAACCCTTCACAATCTTAAAAACTTTAGACTACAATTGATTAAAAATGTAATGCTCTGGAATTTCCTACATATTAAAATTAAAGTTACTAAAATTTTAGATGCAAGTTCCTTGAAATTAGAAGGTAGATTAAAATTTTAATTTCATATCCAATTCCATATGTCGCATAAAAATAATTGTAATTTCAAAGGTTTTAAATACAATCTTTTATGAAAAGACTAAAAGACAAAAAAAAAGACCAAACATCAGTTATTTTACTAAAGGTGTAGGAGGGTAATACTAGTTATAGAACAATAACGATTGTGTATGGCAGCCCCTTTCACGTCCTTAGAATTAAGGTTCCTGTGGCGAGATCTTACTCACTTGAATCTCAGCATCGAAGGACCCTGGCTCTATAGCAGACTTTAATTCGATGGTCGATTCCATTGAGGTTAGCAACCCGCTCACTTTTTGTGACCGAAGAAGTGTTGGATTTAAGGATTGAATTTTCAAAGAAGGGCTCCTTGATCTTGGTTTCTCGGGCTCTAGCTATACTTGGGTCTGTGGAGTCAATTTGATTACTTCAAATGGGCTAGGCTTAACAGAGTGCTTGGTAATATTGATTGGTGTGCAAAATTCGCGGGAGGGAGAATAACCCATCTTCCTAGGTTCACTTCAGACCACCACCCCCTTCTTTTTTACTCTGGTGACGGAAGCATGAAGTAAAACCTACCAAATTTTAGTTTCAAGCTATGTGGCTCATGCATCGAACTATTAGAACTTGGTTTGTCAGACTTGGGATGATAATGCATCCTTGTTAGACAATACTGGCTATGCTAAAACTACGCTCCATGACCGGAACAATAATGACTTTGGTAGAATCTAGACAAAGAAGAAGAGAATCATTTCGAGACTTGATGGGGTTTAACATTGTCTATCTGATAGACACAACAATGGCCTTCTTAAGCTGGAAAGGAAGTTGAGAAAAGAGTTTGAACATATCCTATATTGTGAGGAGTTGATGTGGGTTCACCGGTCAAGAGAATAGTGGATTTGTTCGGGGGATAGAAACACAAAATTCTATCATGCATCCACTTTGGTTAGGAAAGGGCACAACAGAATCCAAAAGCTGAAGAATGAGAATGGGGAATGGGTAATAAATTTGAGCCTGGTGAAGAATATGGTCTGAAAGTATTTCCTGAATCTGTTTCAAGAGGATATGAGCTGTGTTCCTAATCGTGGGCTTACAGGTGCATTTTCGAATGTCCCTGACACGGTCTGGAGGACTCTTAATGCTCAGATCACCCATAAGGAGGTTAGAAAAGCAATGTTTGACATGGTGCCTTTCAAGTCCCCAAGCCCCCATGGAATGCATGCTTGATTATACCAAAAGACGTGGGAGGTTGTGGGCAATTCTGTTTGCAAATTGACAAAGAATTTCTTTAGTATGAGCATTATCGAAAAGGGGTTGAATGATGCGCTTCTTGTCTTAATCCCTAAGGTGGCTTGTCCTGAGATTGTAAAACAATTACGTCCCATAAGCCTATGTAATGTATCGTACAAGATCCTTACTAAGGTGATTACGAACAGATTACAGAAAACCATGCCTTTAATCATAGGCCCTATGTAGAGCAGTTTTGTTCTTGGTTGACAATTTTTTGATAACGTCGTTATTTACCAAGAGGTTCTTCATTCAATGCGTAGGAAGAAAGGCAGCCTAGTCATGGTCTTGAAGGTGGATCTAGAAAAGGCTTATGATAGGCTCCCCTGGAGGTTTATTCAAGATACGTTGGAAGATGTTGGTTTCGATTCTATCTGGGTACGTAACATTATGAGTTGCGTCACTACTTCCAGCTTTACTATCTAATGGAATGGAGAGGAGCTGGATAAGTTCAGGTCTGGAAGAGGGGTTAGGCAAGGAGACTCTATGTGATATGCATAGAGAAGCTTAGTCAAATGATAAATAAAGCAATGGCGGAGGGACGATGGAAAGGTATTAAGCTGTCAAGGAATGGCCCTTTGCTTTCGCATTTATTCTTCGCTGATGACATGGTTCTGTTTGGTGAGGCTACTGAAGGGAATTTTCGGGTTATCATGGACTATTTTGAGTCCTTTCGCTTGTCATCTGACCAAAGAGTGAATTATAACAAGTCAAGCATCTTCTTTTCAAGTAATGTGGGAGAAGAGATAATGCAGTCACTGGCAAGTTCTTCTGGCATTCCTAGGACAGAAAATCTTGGTAAGCATTTAGGCGTTCAATCCATCCACGGTAGGATTAAAAAAGAAAACTTTTAAGATGTGTTGGACCGTGTGACGTCGAGGCTTGAAGGCTGAAAAATGAAATATCTTTCGCTAGCTATAAGAGAAGTTTGGGCACAGTTAGTGCTCAGCGCTATTCCTTTGTGCGACATGCAGACCCTGTTATATCCCGTTAGGATTTGTAAGTAGATTGAGAGCAGATTGAGAGACACATTAGGAGATTCATCTGGAGAGGGGATTCCAATACCAGAAAATATGGCCTTGTTTGTTGGGATGAGGTAACGAAACCAAAGGATGCAGGAGGGCTTGACATTCGATCCCTCCAAGAGATGAATATAGCATTGCTAGCTAAGCTTGGATGGCGGCTGATGTCTGAGAAAACAATCTTCGGAGCAAGGTGATGAGCATGAAATATGTGGGAACAGAGCCAAACTTAAATAACATATGGGAAAGGTAGGGGGCCTCTATGGCTTGGAGAGGAATTTCCAAAACAATTTCTCTTTTAGAAAGGAACACCTGAGTACAGATAAGAAATGGGAAGGGCACAAGCTTCTGGAATGATAAATGGCTGTGTGCTTATCCTCTACATGAGGCCAGATTGAAGGAGATTGATGAGGCTATGCTGTAAGCATGCGTGGAGGATTACTGGAAGGATGACCTAGGTTGGAATTGGGAACTACTGCAGGGCCTACTCCCGGAAGAAATTGATAGTAAGCTTGCTGCAGTGGTGGTCTGTTCCAATGATCAGATGATGGACGAGCTTGCTGGGCACTAGAAGACACTGGTGCTATCTCGGTGAGGACTGCTTATATAGCCTTAAAGGGCGATGAATGTCAGGTAACAAATGCTGCCTATCAAAACATCTGGAAACTGAGAATTCCCAATCGAATCAAAACATTCCCATGGCTGGTTAGAAGAGGCTGAATTGTATGTAATGTAGAGAAACCAAGAAGAGGAATAAGTGAAGGTGCTAGTTGTCCTTGCTGTGGTAGTCTAGTAGAGAATGTTGAGCACGTTTTTCGAGACTACATAGCGGCAAAAAGGATCTGGGAGAAGCTGCTTCTAGCTGAGCGGAGTAGTTCTGGCGATCCTGAGACTTTCAACGGGTGGTTTGATAGGAACCTTGCATGCAAAGATAACAGTGGAAACAACGGGTACCGAGGTACAAGGTCTGCTATTGCCTTATGGTGGATATGGAAGTGGAGAAATGAATGGGTCTTCATGCACAATTGGCGAGACCAAGATGACAAGGTATGCTGGATTGCGAAACAGATTAATGAGATTAATAATGCTTTTGCAAAAGCTTTGGCTCCTGGTACAAGTGTTGGAAGGTATGTAACTAGAAGTGTAGGGTGGATCAAACCTCTAGCTAGGTGGAGAAGATGGCAGTGTCAGCCATAATGATAGGGTGGCTAAATGTGAGGGCCTTTTACGAGATGAAAGAGGTAGCTGGTTGGGAGGTTTCTCTTTTAAGATTAGGGAATGCTCAGTCTTGGAAGCTAAACTTTGGGGAGTATTGTATGGGCTTCAATTTGCATGGAGGTAGGGCTGTAGATATCTTATACTTGAGCTGGATTCGGAGAACGTAGTCAGATTGATTAGGGGAACGAAAGAGGTGTTAGGTCGGGTCTGGAACATTGTCCACTAGTGCAAGGATATGCTCAACAAACCTTGGCTGGTTCAAATTGGGCATATCCTGAGAGAACAGAACAAGACCGTGGATTATCTAGCTAATAATGCAGAAAGCCAAGCTTGGGGTCCTATATGTTTTATAGGTCCTTCTCCTTCCTTGCGGCGCATCTTGTTGGAGGGCTCTATTGGTAGTGTCTGTAGCAGGGATATAGTAATGAATGAGGTTTGAATTTTCTTCTCTTTCTTCGGGGTTTCCTCCCTCCTTCTTTATGAAAAAACAATCTTTTATCTAATTTATGTATTATCAAAGAATTGCATTGAACTCGTACAAAATTAAAATAGCAAGTTTAAAGGTAAAGATAAAGAAATAAAGAGAAAAATAGAAAGAAAAAGGAAGGGTTTATAATGTGGGCTAAATAAGGTTTCATAGTAGAATGAGAACGATTGGAGTACCCAATTCTAACCCTCATGTACAATATCTATTAATGGCGGTCTATTCTCTCCAATGTATTTATCATTAGGCTTAGACAAGTAAATCCCGGTCTAACCTGACCTGAACTGAAGTCAACGAATTTAATCTGATTTGACCAAATTTAAGGTAAAACACTAGTTTTTTTTCCAAATTTTCGGGTCAAGTTCAGACTTAAAATTAGGCAATCCGATACTATTCGACTCAAAATTCAAAAAGTTCAAAAAAAATAATATCATTTTGAGTAAAAAAATATTTTTTAATTTTAAGTTAAATAATAATAATTAGATTAAGATCGGATCCAACAGATTCCAAAATAATTTACTACTTGCTTCTTACTAATCTCCTTCACTACTTCCTTTCTTTCCCGTAATATTAGTAACAAGTGATGGAATTCAGGTTCTAATTTTCTTAAATAAATTTAAAAAAAATTCAAAATTTGATTAAATTTTGTATCGAATTATAAAATTTAAAGTGCATCAAATTAAATTTTTTAAAATTTTTTTCAAATTTGTGGGCCTTTTTAGCTTTTAAATTAAGTTTAAACTGATTCTTTTTTAAACAGAAGTTTAAAATCTTATTAAATTTAAACTTTAATTCCAATTATAAACTTTAGGTAACTAAAATATCAAATTTAATTTTCTTCTGTCCACATAGGAGCAAGAAGGATAAAGAGAACAAAGCGGGGGACAACCCAATAACAATTGAAGACTATAATTAAAGACTTGGACATAATCTCTTTAAAGGGTCCCACACCATACCGTTACGCTGCTCTTACCTTCTTCAGGTGTACTTATACCATCACCTTCTGCTTTGCTCTCCACAACTTCGAGCCATTTCTCCTTTGTTTGCAGTAGAACTCAATCGTTCTTTGTCTTGCTCAGAAATGGCTGACAATGGCGGTTCAGTGTCCACAAGGAGGATGTTGTGTTCAGTCCCTGAAAGAGTACAGCTTCACTTGGCCATGTTGGCCTTGCAGTTTGGCTATGCGGGTTTCCATGTGGTCTCAAGAGTTGCCCTTAACATGGGCATTAGCAAGCTTGTGTTCATTGTTTATAGGAACATCATCGCTTTGCTTATGCTCGTTCCTTTCGCATACTTCCTGGAAAAGTATAATTATCACATTTCTGCACTTACCCCTTTGATTGATTACTCATAATCGAAGAGTTTATGTAACCTTTTGCTTCTTAATCTTTTCAGGAAGGAGAGACCAGCACTTACTCTTAAACTTGCCTTTCAGTTCTTCGTCCTCGCGCTCGTTGGGTACCATCAAATGGACTAACTCAGTTTTCCAGTAGATAAAACAGAATAGTTTCTTAATTTGACTTGGGCTTTTTGTGAACAGAGTAACAGCAAATCAAGGATTCTACATGCTGGGGTTGGAGAACACTTCACCAACCTTTGCTTCAGCAATCCAGAACTCAGTCCCAGCCATTACTTTTCTCCTGGCAGCCATGCTCAGGTAAGCCTCTGACTCGATCTTCTGTATCTTTTATACATTTGCCAAAGAAGAATCCTGTGAACAAGTTCTGATATTCTTATTGCAGGATTGAGAAAGTGAAAATAAACAGAAAAGATGGCATTGCAAAAGTAGTGGGAACATTCTGTTGCGTAGCAGGAGCTTCGGTTATAACTCTCTACAAAGGTCCAACCGTATACACCCCAAACAAACCCCTTCAGGAACCTTACACACCGTTTCTTCATCTTTCACTCGGAGATGCGAAGGGCAAGAACTGGACACTTGGATGTCTGTTTCTAGTTGGACACTGTCTGTCTTGGTCAGGTTGGCTTGTGTTCCAGGCACCACTTCTCAAGAAATACCCGGCTCGCCTCTCTATGACCTCTTACACATGTTTCTTCGGGCTCATTCAGTTCCTCATCATCTCGGCTTTTGCCGAGAGAAACGCTCATGATTGGATTTTCACGTCCGGCGGTGAAGTGTTCTCAGTTTTCTATGCCGTCAGTGACTCTCTACAATGATTTTTCGATTCTAAGATGCTTCTTTCGATCATTTTGTTTTAAAAGATTAGTAATTATTGTTGTTAATGTCTGTATTGTTTGATTTTTGCAGGGAGTTGTGGCATCTGGAATAGCCTTCGCTGTACAGATATGGTGCATTGACAGAGGTGGCCCTGTGTTCGTGGCTGTTTATCAACCTGTTCAGACTTTCATTGTATCTTTTATGGCCTCCTTCGCTTTAGGTGAAGAGTTCTACTTGGGAGGGTGAGTCCCTTTTCTTCATTTCTCTTCATTTTTATTTATGCCAGAGTTAACATAACAAAGATTGAGTTGATTGGAATTTGGGTCTGATACAAGTTTCAGACGGTCGGCCTGATTTCGACTCGACCAAATGTCAAAATGATGCTAAAACATCATATTTCGGGTTGTCTGATTGGGTTCAAGTATTAAAAACTTTTAGGCCAAATTCGGCCCACCTTTACCCCTATTTATTGCTCGGCCCAGTCTTGGATTAAGAGACTTGGATATATGTATGTTTGTGATTGAACAGGATCATTGGAGCTGTAATGATCATAATAGGATTGTACCTTGTTCTCTGGGGCAAAAATGAAGAGAAGAAGTTTGCATCAAAGGAAGTGGCTGCAATCCAGTCCCCCCAGGAGCAGGTACACAACAGGACTCAAGGCCACATCAAGACCTCTCTCACTCAGCCACTTCTCCACCAGTCAACGGAAAACGTCTGACCACTCAAATCAAGACTTTTCACAACTACACAGTTCATCGGAACAAACACAAGATTTTCCAACTACAAACTATCAAAAAGACTCGAGTGTGTATTGAGAAGTTCTTTTAGTCCTCTTGTTTCTTCTATTTTCTTACTTTTTGGTCAAGGCAAGGTTTGAGGGTATGAATATGCAAATCTCTAGTGCTTTGTATGTTAAATGATGGTTTGATCTACAGAAAAATATAAAAAAAAGGGGAGATGCACTTTACGAATCTAAAGCTCAAAGGTCACTCTATATATTTGAGTATTGATATATTAATACAATTTTATTTGATTTTAATCCCATTTTATGGAGAACTAACTATAGATAAGGAATGCAAAATTTTAATTATAAGCAAAGAAAAGAAAATAAATGCAGGTGATGGCAAAAATCCCACATCGAATAAGTGTGAGTGCATTTAACCAATTTATAATATTGTGCAAATCTCTAATCTCAAACTAACTTTTGGGGGGTGAGTTATGCCTTTCAATATGGTATCAGAGCCTGATTGTTTCGATGGTTCGGGGCAGGGCTCGATTCTGTCTCTTTGCCTAATATGCCCAACAGATATCCAACCTTGCTTTAGACTGAGGGAGGGTATCAAGAATCCCACATCAAACAAGTGCGATTGAGGGTAAGTTAGACCTTTCAACAGGTGAAGTAGCAAAATAAGAATAAAAATTAAGCCTTCATGATTCTAAATTATGTGAATTTAAGAGAGTAAAAAACAAAGTTTTGATCAAGACATCAAAAAATAGGGAAGCCTAACTTTTTTCTAGGTCCCATTAAAACTTAGTTAGATTCATGCTAAAGACATATTAGATTAAAATTAAACTGATATTGTTTTAATATTTATTAATATAATATTATTTTCAAATAATTTAATAAAATAATATTATTTATTTCAGATCAGTTTAGATTAAATCCAAGTTCGGATTGATTATGAACTCAATTAAAACTTCGATTAAATTCAAACTTAAATAAGTTGATTTTAGACTAGGTGGAACCAAGCTTAATCTTCCATCTTTAAACCCAACCCTTTGTACTTAAAAATACTCAAGACTCGTTAGTTAAGCCAATTCAATCAAGATTCTATATGTGCTGCCCATAAACACTCGCATATTATTTTGTTGTAACGTAAAGCTAAACTAGACAAGACTTCAAGTAAGACAATCAAGATCAGATCACCGTGAGATGAGGACAGGAACAGATAGTTTGAATCCGGATAATCGAGGTTTGTATCTGATCCCAACGGAACATCATCGTTAAAGAGAATAGGAATTTGGGAAGCAGAATAATCATATTAAGGCCCTTTTACTTGGCAAAGTGATTCTTTCTAATGTAGAAATATTGCTTTTCCTTTCAGCTGATGTGAACGGCATCAGTATTATCTTATCTTTACCCTACATTTTCATTACAATATAAGCTTATCGTGTTCAGTCCTCCATTAATTCCAAAAGCTAAACTTACCTGTAAATAGTCTGGCTGTCATGTCGATATAATCAAAGATTGAAAGGAGTCCAAACTCGATGTGCTCGCTAAACAACTGAACAAGTCTTCTCAATCATTTGAATTCTGTTTGATTTGATCTGTTTTGTCCTTTTCTCCTTTTTTTGTTTGTTTGAAAGAATCTAAATAAGGTTAGCAAAAGGATTTAGATAACGGGATAGGCACAATCAACTTAATCTTCAAACCAAGTTTATATAAAACGTAGCATGGAATTTGTTACGCATCTCGGATCGTTCATAAAAGGGAAACAAACGAAAGAAATGTAGAATACTTAATTTCGGTTCCATTGTAAATTTCGAGGTGGTTTTAGATGTCAAAATGAGCTCCAATATTTCAGGAACTTCATGGGAATTGTTCACCAATACGTGATTAACGCCTTTCAACAGTTTTTTCAAATTATAAGCACTCTTAACGGGTTAAAAAATCTGTATGCTTACGAATGATATGAGCAACTGCAGGAGACCTTAACCTTTATGTATAGCTTCCATATCGAGCTTCTCTATTATAGGCCCAATATGGGTCCAGTTTACATTAATCGGGATCCATTTTCCTCTTGAAATTCTACTTATTAATTTAGATAATTTATTGAGTCACTTTATTACCTTTATCTGGATCAAATTACGTAATTTAACTGATAAGTTATTGAAAAATCAAAAAATACAATTAATAGTTGTTCAACTTTATAGGAAATGACTAAATTATCCAACATTTTCCCCCTTAGACAATCATCAATTGCAGTTTTAACTCAAGTTTAAAATAGTTTGAAAACTCGGTTAAGTCACATCACTGTATTGGTACCAAATTTAAAAGTTAAAAACATTTGATCTAAAGATAATGAAAGTCCAACATTCCGTCCTGCAAGACTTTCGATACGGAAAAATATCAAACACATGTGTCATGTGTGACAAAGGTCAAATATAATCACGCATATCTAGTAACTTACTAACATGAATGAGAAAATAGAGTGTGACAAACTAGGATGATACTTGTATGATTAATATGTATCATTTTCATTTGTAGGTCTCGATTTCTCCAACTTTATGCTAAACTGTATATGCTAAACCGCAACATAGAAATCCTATTTTCTCTCACCAAATGCTAAACAACATTAGAGAGAGCCTTTATGATCTCTGACAAAATGCTAAACTGCATTAGAGAACCTTTATAAGATTTAAAACTTATATCTTCTTATTTCATGTTTAAACGTATGGATATCCAATTTAGACTGTCTGTGTCTAAATGACACAGGCTTAAGGTCAAACTGTATATATGCCCTATGACCTTTAAAATGATTAAGATCATCACAAATCTTAAAACTTTCGTATGTATTATGACTATACACAAGAATAGTTATTACTAAGGATAAAAAGATGACCATCTATATTAATAAATGACCATAACGTCATAATACATCAAAATGTATAAACATACAAGGTGCAAATACAACCATCCCTAACTACTACTATCTAAGGACCTCAATATGCCCATACTAGATACATGTTTAACAAACATTAATGGGCGAAGTCTTTTAGTCAATGGATCGACTAACATCTCCTCAGTCCTAATATGCTGCACTTCGACGTCACCTTTCTGAATCAACTCCTTTATGGTCAAGTATTTGATCTCCAAATGCTTAGACTATGTGATATTCTTATTATTGTTACTAAACAACACTACAGCAAGATTATCACAGTACAACCGAATGGGTCTAACTATTGAATCTACCACAGACAACTTAGAAATCAAGTTTCTGAGCTAAACCTCCTGTGTAGTAGCTTTATAGCATGCAACAAACTCTGCATGAATAGTCGAGGAAGTTACTAGTGTCTGCTTGACACTCTTCCACAATACTGCACCATATACCATTATAAAAATATACCCTGAAGTGGATTTGCGATCATCCGAACACATAGCAAAATCAAAGTTTGTATACCCTGTGAGGTTTAAATCGTTGACTTTCATGTATGTCAACATATAATCCTTAGTACCCTTTAGGTATCTCAATACTCGCTTGACTGCATTTTAATGGCCTACACATGGGTTAGCCAAATATCGACCCAGTAGTCTAACGACAAATGTAAAGTCCGGTCTAGTGTACACCTGGGCATACATCAGGCTACTAACTGCACTAAAATATAGAATATTCCTCGTAGCCTCTCTCTCAACTTCATTCTTTGGATATTGTGCCAAAGATAATCTCTCACCATGAGAGATAGGTGCTACAACAGGTCTACAGTCAACTATATTAAACCTTTGTAACATTCGCTCAATGTATGCTCTTTGTGAGAGGCTTAATGAATAATGAGTATTGAGATTTGTCTTGGTAAATCTGTATATTAAGGACAAAAGATGCTTTACTAAGGTCCTTCGTGTCAAAGTTCTTGGTCAAAAGTTGCTTAACTTCATGCAACATGGTCAAGTCATTTGACGCAAGCAATATATCATCCACATAAAATAGTAGGAAGATGACCTTGCTCCTTCTGACTCTTTAGTATAAATGTCCGAGACCCCGCAAGTATGGGTCACGCAAGTAAATAGGGAAGTAAGAGTATCGATCCATAGGGAGTTACTGAACAATTACTAGGCTAAAACCATTCAATTATTTGGGTTGATCACTTAAATGTTGATTATTGAGAAATTAATTAATAGACGAATAACTAAAATTAATCCTAAAACAAACAAAATAATTGCACAATTTATGACTGTAAGGAATAAATCAAATATGTAAAAGGCAGGTTTCAAATTTGGTTTCGTAATCGACTTCTAACA
>JAOTAY010000006.1:1813920-1875596 GCA_025629805.1 Erythroxylum baracoense
ATTGAAATGACTTGTATTTGGGTGAAAGGGTTTAGAAATGAATGCCCCTATCATGCTCACAAATCTAGGTATTAACATAACTTTGAAAAAGAATCTAGACAAGTTCTAGAGGCTAACCAAACTAAGTCGAAATCACACAAGATGAGAAAGAAAAGTAAGGCTAAAAAATCCTTCCAACGAAGCTTTCTCCAAGATATTTCCTCCCTAAAATCAAGCTAAAACAAAGTTAATAACACTGCTCCAAAGGCACTCGACTATGCTAATCAACTAAGAATAAAAAATTACTCAAATCAAAATGCATTCAAACCTTGACATACCAATGTTCATATGCATAAGTAATAAGGATTTGAAAACAAAGCCCAAGGATTGTAAAAGTTAAGTCAGAAGGTGGGAATCACAGCAACAAATTGCCCATATAGCAGTGAAAAACATTGAGGCGAGTGAAAACAGAAAGACACAGAATCTAGCAACAATATTCTCAGGCAAGAATCACCTTCCAATCATGCAATACAATCAAGAAATCAACCAATAAGACAAATGAAAAAGTGATTATAGCAGCAATGCTTTAGAAGCAAGAGATAAACCTAATTTTTTCAGATTATTTCAGCTCAATCAAACAAACCATTCATAATGCCAAGTCAATAAAATGGCAATCTAAGCAGTGGCTAAACAACTCAACAATAGCAATCCCTCGTCAATACATTGTCTTCAATGTAAGAAAAACAAGTGTAGGTGAAATGGCAAGAGCAAGGGGAAACTAAACTAACAACTACTAAACGAAAATAAATAAGTAGAACTACTTCCTACTGGAGACGTTCCCTCCCCCACACTTACTCCTAACTATCTTAGCAGATAGATATCACCATCAATACAATAGAAAGTAAAGGAGAAGGGTGATTAGGGAGGTCTCTGATCCTCATGGTAGTGCTTAAGCAGATGACCATTGGCTTGTGAAACATGATCAGTTTCTTTATCCACCAGCTCTATCGTACTAAATGAATGCACCTTGGTAACTCTGAAAGGGCCCTCCCACTTAGTGACGAACTTCCCGGGCATTAACTTTAACCGAGCCTTAAACTTTAGAACCTTGTCACCTTTTTGGAATTCTTTCCTCATAATCTGTTTGTCATGAATCAGTTTTAGCTTTTCTTTGTAGATTCTAGCATTATCATAGGAGTGAAGTCTTATCTCTTCAAGCTTTTGGAGTTGCATTGTCCGGTTTTCAAGTGAAGATTCAAGGTTTGCATCACATGCCTTGATCCCTCAATAAAATTTGTGCTCGATCTCCATAAGTAGATGGCAAGACTTGCCATAGGCAACCGAAAAGGAGACATGCCTATAGGGGTCTTGTAGGCAATCCTGTAAGCCCATAGCGCTTCCTCAAGCCTTTCACTCTAGTCTTTGCAGGGTGGTTTCACAATCTTTTCTAGTATCTGTTTCAGTTCTCGATTGGAGACTTCAGCTAACCCATTTGTCTGAGGGTGGTAAGGAGTGGTTAGCTTGTGATTAACTCCATATTTAGCAAGTAGAGACTTGATGGTCTTATTGTAGAAATGTGCTCCTTGGTCACTGACAATTGCTCTTGGAATGCCATACCTACAAAAGATATAAGAATGTAAAAAATTAGCAACAGTAGAAGCATCATCTTTCATAGTTGGCACTGCCTCTACCCACGTAGACATATAATCTACTGTAAGTAATATATATGAAAACCCAAACGACGAAAGAAAGGGACCCATAAAATCCATGCCCCAGACATTAAAAATTTCATAAAAATGCATAGGTCCTAAAGGCATTTCATGTTTTCTACCTAGATTCCTAAACCTTTGGCATTTATCATAAGACTTGTAAAAAGCATAAGCATCTTTGAATAAGGTAGGCTAGTAAAACCCACACTCTAAAACCTTCCTAGCAGTTCTATTAGTACTAAAATGCCCCCTGCAAGATAAAGAATGTGCAAAGGTAAAGATAGAGTGAATCTCATTATTAGGAACACATCGTCTGATGATCTGGTCACTACATTGTTTCCAAAGAATTAGAGCATCCCAGATATAGTATCTTGCCTCCCTCTTCAGCTTATCAACCTAAAACTTAGACATAGAAGGAGGCACAAAATCAGAGACAATATAATTAACAATATTGGAGTACCAAAGCTCTTGAACTACTAAGGCAAAAAGTGCAGAATCAGGAAAGGAATCAATAGTAAGATCAGAAGAGTCAACTCCCTCAGTGCCTTCAGGTAACCTACTAAGGTGGTCAGCCACATGATTCTCTACTTCAGCTCTGTCTCTGATTTCAATATCAAACTCCTATAGTAACAAAGCCCATCTCAACAATCTTGGTTTAGATTAGGGCTTCTTGAATAAGTACCGCACCGCTGCATGATCTGTAAAAAAACCACTTGAGAGTTTATCAAATACTGTTTAAACTTATCTAAAGCAAAAATTATAGTAAAAAGTTCCTTCTCTGTAGTGGTATAATTCACTTGAGCGAAGTCAAGTGTCTTGGAGGCATAGGCTATCAATCTAGGTCGCTTTTCCTCCCTCTGACCAAGCATCGCACCAACTATAAAGTTAGAAGCATCATAAGATAGTTCAAAGGGCAAATCCCAGTTAGGTGCAATCAAAATAGGACGTGAAACAAGCAAGGATTTCAAAGTGCTAAAGGCACGTCTACATTTATCATCAAAGCAAAAATCAATATCTTTTTTCAACAATGTAGAAAGGGGTAAAGCAATTGTACTAAAATCTTTTACAAAGGGCCGATAAAACCTCGTATGCCCCAAGGAAGACCTCAAATCTTTAAGACAAGTAGGATAAGGAAGTGAAGAAATGATTTCCATCTTGGCTCTATCAACCTCAATCCCCTTTTGGGAGATGTGATGAACTAAAACTATGCCACTATCTACCATGAAATGACATTTTTCATCATTCAAAGCCAATTTTTTCTCAATACATCTACCAAGAACACGTTCAAGACTAAGCAATTAATCATCAAAGCTATCCCTATAAAGGGTGAAGTCATCCATAAAAACCTCCATATTTTGCTCCAGTAAATCATTAAAGATCACCATGATACACCTTTGAAAGGTGCTTCGAGCGTTACACAACCCAAATAACATCCTTCGATAAGCGTAGGTACAAAAAGGGCATATAAAAGTAATCTTTTCTTGGTCTGCAGGTGCATTCGGCACCTAGAAGTAACCTGAAAACCATCCAAGAAACAATAGTGAGATTTACCAGATATTCTTTCCAACATTTGATCAATGAAAGGTAATGGAAAATTGTCCTTCCTAGTCACTTCGTTTAATTTCCTATGGTCTATATACATTCTCCAAGCATTTTGAACTCTTGATGGAATAAGTTCATTACTCTCATTTCTCACTACAGTGATACCGCTCCTCTTCAGTACTACCTGTACTGGGCTCACCCACTCACTGTCTGATATGACATATATGATCCTCACACTCAATAACTTAGACACATCCTTCTTAACCACATCATGAATAAGAGGATTCGACCTTCTTGGTGGTTGTTTAATTGGCTTGGACCCTTTAGCCAAAAGGATCTTGTGTGTGCAAACCAACGGATCAATCCCTGGTATGTCCCCTAAAGACCAACCTATAGCCCTCCTATACCTTTTCAACATAGAAACTAATCTCTCTTCTTCAGAACTACTCAGAGAACTGGAAATAATAATAGGCAATTTGCAATCATCAGCAAGAAAGACAAATTTCAAGTTAAGGGGAAGGGGTTTCAATTCTAAGTCAGGGGCTTACACAATAGAAGGAACCAGCTTTGGTATATCAAATGCATTCAGTATGAGTGGTATGTCCATGTGGCTTGGGGAAGGAGATATAAGCTCAGTGTGGTGTATATGTTCTCCACTTCCGACTTCATGCCACCACCAGATGACCTGGAAATAGCATAATTAGGGTCAGTCTGATCAATAGAAAAAGAAAGTAAATTAGAAATTAGCGTGGGATTAGAAGGGGTTAGGGCAGTAGCAGGATCACTGCTATCCTCTTCTAATATTCCAACACCACTTGAAGGAGAAACTATGTGTCCGAGGCCCTGTAAGTACGGGTCATGTAAGTAAATAGGGAAGTAAGAGTATCGATTCACAGGGAGTTACTAAACAATTACTAGGCTAAAACCATTCAATTATTTGGGCTAATCACTTAAATGTTGATTATTGAGAAATTAATTAATTAACTAATTGCTAAAACTAATCCTAGAACAAACAGAATAACTGCGCAATTTATGACTGTAAGGAATAGATCATATATGTAAAAAGCAGGTTTCAAATTTGGTTTCGTAATCGACTTCTAATTATTCTTTTCTGGTTTATTCGATAATCTTGATCCCTAGACTTTAAAGGAAACTAGATCTAAATTATCTGTGATTCTATCGAGATGTCAAAGAAGTATCGTGGTTAAAATCAATCCCGACTATCGTGGCTCATGAAATTAACTAAAACCTATTAAGATTTTTATCTAATTGGTATTTCCTCTCACAGATTTTTGCTTATGTCTAGGTCTAAACCTACAAGTTCTTAATTTTGGTTTTCCACTACTGATTTTCACCTTTCAGTTCTTCAATCGATAATTTCAACATAAATTATGTGAGGCCTAACACATAACAAGCACAATAATACTCAAAACAAGAATCAACAGTCACAAATCAATTTTATTGAATAAAATCCATAATCAAATTATGTAGAAATTCGACACTACATCCCATCTTTGAAACCTAACAAGAAATCTACTCACTTATGTTCATGTTCAACAAAATAAATATCAAAACAAAGAGAATAGACATTAGAGGAGTAAGGAAGGAAGAACCCAGGAGAGTCTCGGACATAAAACTTTAAAAACCCAGGTTTGCATGTGTGAGGTAGTCCTTCACTGGTCAAGCTCTAAGTCGTGCGTCCAGGTCTTGGAGAGTCAGCGTCCAAGTCACCTTCGTTGGTGAGGTTCCAGGTCGTGTGTCAAAGTCTCCTGCGTAGCTGCGGTGTCTGTGCGTCAAAGTCCTTAGCTCCTCTCCTACGTGCGGCGTCTCTCCTCTATCTCCCAGATTTTTATTGGAGCTCAATTAAAAACCCCTCCTCTCTAATTAAAACCCTATTGTTGCGTCTTCTACTCTCAATTCACTACGTTTTGGGCTCTTCTTCTAGCTGTGTCGTTTCCTATTTCTATGCTTGCGTTTTTGGTGATCTTTCTAGCTGTTGTTTTTAATTCCCATCTGCTTCGTTTTGCTGATCCTTCCCAACTGTGCTATGTCATTTTCCTCAGGCTACCTCTATTTTCTCTCATGGTTGATGGCATTTTGTCCTTTTTTATTCACCTTGGCAACTTCTTAGGTCTAATTTAAAGCGAAATTTCATACTTTTTATGAAAAAATCAAAAAATAAAATATATAATAAACTCAATGAAAATAAATAAATTAACCTAAAAATGTTACTAAAATGAATGAATGAATATGCAAAATGAATGTAAATATGACCTAAATACCTATATGAATTGTACTAAACAATAAACATCTTTCAACTTTGTTTTCCACAAAACGGAAAGAGGACAAAACCTCATCAAACTTTAAGTACTAATGTCTGGAAGCCTGTGTCAGACCCTATATTGATTTAGTCAACTTGTAAACTTTGTTAGTTGCACCTTGATCCTAAAATTCTTCAGGTTGCTCCATATAGACCTCCTTATAAGAAAAGTGGTTTTAATGTCCATCTAATGTAACTCTATCTCATAATGAGCTACAATTGTCATAATCACTCTAAATGCATCCTTCGATGATAGAGGAGAGAAGGTAACATTGAAGTCAACTCCTTCTCTTTGAGTGAATCCCCTGGTAACCAGTCGCGCCTTAAACCACTTAACTTGACCCTGTATATCCTTCTTGGTCTTAAATAGTCATTTGCAACTGACAGGTCTATAATGTTGAGGTAAATCAACCAGCTCCCATACCTTATTGTGCCTCATAGATTGCATCTCATCCTTCATCGCTTCTGATCACAAGTCTGCATGGGGTCCAAAAATGGTTTCTGTAAAAGTAACCAGATCCACAACTTGTCCTATATCATAGTCTTGCTCACCCAAGTAGACTATGTAATCTGATAAGATAGCAAGTCGTCTCTCTCTGGTGGATCTATGCAACTGCATAGGTTCTTGTAACCCAGGAACCTCTGCCTGAACAGGTATCGATTCCACTATTTTGGGCTCTCCTTCTCTATAATAAAATCTATAGCCCTTAGAGTGGTCGAGATATCCTAATGGATAGCAACGAGTGGAATGAGGTTGCAATTTTCTGTTATAAGGATTATATAACCGTACCTTAGTCAACTTGCCCTTATAACAATCAAAACATGTTTCCAAATCACCGAAGTCCAGAGTTGGGAGAATGTTATACTTTATTAATCTCTCAGCCCTCTCCCTGGAAATGTGGCCAAAGCATTTATGCCATAACATGTACGATGTTTCCTTTATGAAGGCTCTCTTATAAGAAGAAGCATACATTTCGTTAGGGGTAAGACACATTCTATATAATTCGTGGGATAAGAAGACAGTTTCGTTATGTATTGCATTTATAGAAATATTTACAATCAAAGTATTAAATACAAAACGATAACCCTCTTTATCTAAAACTGATACATAGTTCAAATTCCATCTAAAGACAGTATATAAAAAGTGTCTCGTAAAATCAATACAAACACCGTATTGAGGTTCAAACCTACATCCCCTACATACAAAACATTCACCTCTTCATTGTTGCCGACCATCAGCTTCTCCTCTCCTTTAGTTGGCCTTCTCGTGCATCTGAACCCCTGCATTATACAAGCAATATGATTAGAAGCTCCACTATCTAGTTACCAAAAACTTGATGTGGCTATAGCTAAGTTGGATTTATGAATCATATAGGCAAAGGAGTTACCTGATAGTTCCTGTTTAACCTTCCAAAGTTTGTACTTTGAGCCATAAGATTTCCTATGCCCCTTGTTCTTATAGAAGAAGCACCTCATACTCTTCATGTCATGTGATCCTTTGGCAATGCTAGATTGTCCAATCTAAATCTGTGGAGGGGTTTGGATTTCTTATCCTTACGTTTAGAATGTTGGGGCTTCGCTTTCCCCTTACCTTTAGCGGCTGCATACAGGGCTGTATGAGGAGAACTATTAAGCTTCTCCTCAGTTACATCACACCAGGAAATCAGTGCATTGATGTCCCAGGCCTCATCCTGAGAGATATATGATGCCACCATCTCAAACTCTCGTGGGAGAGTATTAAGTACCTAATGCGCTATGACTGTGTCATAATGGGTACATCTAGTGACTTCAGTTTAATTTGAAGGTAAACCATCTTAATTATATACTCTTTGACACCTCCTTCTCCTATGTACCTTATAGAGAATAACCCTTTAATCAAGGTGCTCTGCTGTGCATGGAAAGACACCTTGTACCTTTAGGAAATACTGTCCATGAACTCCTTTGTTATGATTATGTCTGGTGATCCACTTAGCAGATAATCCGAGATTGACCTTTTGATGGTCAAATAACACATCCTAGTTGACCACTCCTGGATTTCTATAGCCGCCTTATCAGCTTCCGAGCCTATATCATTAAGTGGAGAAGGTCTCTCAACTAGCATCGTCATGTTGATGTCTGCCATTTACAGGGCAAACTCAAGGTCTTTCTTCCACTTCTTAAAATTGAAACCAGTTAAGGTCTCATTAGTGACAACATTGTTGTTTACTGAAAACGTGATTGCAAAATAAAAAGACAATGTAAAGATCAGTATAAATGCAGGATAACAACGATACTTAAAGCATTAAAACAATATCTATTTTGAGAATCTGATCATACATATTATAAAACACCTTTTGGCTGAATATATAATATATGCAATTAGACCTACACATAAAAGAGATCAGAGTATAAACCATCAACTCTCATGACACTATCACCTTTGGGTGAATAGATCATTTAAGCAACGACTTTCCTCCATCTAATGCCTTTTTGTGCATCTCAAAATTTTATGTAACGCCAACACCTTTGGGCAGAATAACTGAACATAAGACCAGAGACATCCCCAGACATTTAAGTAGAACAATCCAAAATACTGGCTTGAAATGTTATATTGGTGACTACATTCTCATTAGTATCCCAGAAGGTCCATAAACACAAAAGATACATTCTTATGTTATCCTCACATTTTATATGGGCATTCTGTATGTGAAAATTAGCAGTAAATGCAAAACCAAAATGCACATTCAAATAATCATATACTGGTACCGAAAACATCATCTTTAAATTTTATTTGAGACTTTTATTTCAAAAAATCTTAATTAAAGTGATTATCGTGCTTTCTTGAACACTGAACTTCCATACGAGACACAAAATCTTAAGTGTCTCTCTTCTTTGCAGTTTGGAGTACCAAAATTCGCTCAAAATTAGCTTTAAAAAGCTTTAAAACCTTTTTTAGAATCCAATTACGAACTTAATTAATCTAGAAAAATTCAAAATTTACTTAAAAAATTCTCCCAACTAGTAATCTGATCAAAAACAACCCGAGGCACCCTTAAGGGAATTATGAAAACTTTTTTTTTGGTGGTGACGTCAGCAGTACTGTAGCGTTGACGTCAGTGGTTACTTTGCGCTGATGTTATTGCATGTGTGCACGTCGATGTGCGCCAAACGGGTCTGGCGTGTGCGGAGCACGCACCCCGATGTGCAGAGATTACTATTGACTCATGCAATATTCGAGCCACCATGCGCACCTCTACTATATGGCACGTGCAATGCACATGCCCGCCACGTGTTCTCATCTTCTTCGTCCACGTGTCAAAATGCGTGGTAAGCACATATGATGTAGGCGTCAGCCCGTCCATCCCCTACTTATGGGAGCACAGGTTGCATGAGGCGCATGCATTGCACGTGCCAACATGCGTCTGCAGACCCGCGGTATCATGTTGTTGGCTACAGCTGGGAGGTTATTGTAGCATTGTCGGATGCGTGCGGTGCATGCGCCTAACTGTGTAATCACCCTATGATGAGAAGGGCAATTTTTGGCAACCATGAGAGCCATTTTCCGCACTTTATGACCCGTTTTTCATAGATAGCTTCATGTATACCACTTTCACGCAATCATATACGTTAAAAAAACTAAAAAACAATTAAAAACAATTAAAAACCTAATGGATTAAAACCTTAAAAACTTTCGTTTTCGACAACTCGATCATGTAACCACTTTGATACCACATATAATACATAGCATGAATCTTATTACGTGTCCTAGATCGTTCATAAAAGGGAAATATAAGAAAGAAATGCAAAATACCTGATTTCGATTTCATTTCAACTTTCGAGGTGGTTTTTTAGGTCAAAACGTGCTTCGATCTTTCAAGACCTTCACAGGAATCATTCATCGACACATTATTAATATCTTTCTACAGTTTTCTTAAAACGTAAGTGCTCGTAACGGATCATAGAATCTATATGTTTACGAATGATATGAGCAACTACAGGAGACCTTAACCTTTTTATATATCTTCCATATAGTGCTTCCCTATTACAGGCCCGATATGGATCCGGTCCATACTAATCAAGATTCATTTTTCTCCTGGACTTCGACTCATTGAATTAGATCATTTATTGGGCCACTTTATTACCTTTATTTGGATCAAATTACGTAACTTAATTGATAAGTTATTCAAAAACTGAAAAATAAAATTAATGGTTGTCCAACTTTATAAGAAATGACTAAATTATCCAACAGTTTGAGACTAAGGAACTGCGTCACTCAAATTTAACTACAATTTGAATCAAATTTAAACTAAGCCTTAAAGAATCAAACCAATAACATGTCCGATCTAACTTGACTCGTTGTCGTCTCTAGTATAAACTATTTTTTACTAGGAGTGGCTTTTTGGCATCAAAGGCTTATCGTGGATCCTCCAGATTTTTCAAATCAATGGTTGAAAATGTCAACCGATTCGATCGGTTTAACCGTGAAAATCTTGAACTGTCTAACTTTTCGATTTAGTTTTTATCTTTTCGGTTCAATTTACTTTAATAACTTTTGTTGTTAAAAACAATCAATCTATTAGTTAATCGGTCAATTTTTCGTAAACTAATAAATTCTTATAAACTAAAATAAATAAATATATTTCATTTATCAATCTCGTTTTTTAATTAAATTTCAAAATTTTCAAAAGATAAGGACAATCTATGTGAATTATATTTCAAATCATATAATTTTATTTAATCTTTAGCCTATTTTATAATAGTTTAATACCGGTTAAATTTTTTTAAACCTTAAACTTCTTGTTACCTATTTAACTTTCAGTTCGTTTTTTAAAACATTGCTATCTTGTAAACTTCGATCTTATGGAAGTTCACTTTAGCATCATACTCCTACTTTTCTACGGGGTTTAGTTATATTGAGCTAAGACGAATTTTTAAAGGTATTAAATAATTTACTTTTTTTACAAGAGTGAAATGAAGATGGATGATTATTAATAGGTTTTAATTATTTCAAAATTTATACACATTAAACATCACCGATCTAAATTTGCTAATAAATAATTCATAGCAATTATTTATTAACCTATTTGATTTTAATGGTAATCTACAACTAATAAATGTATTGTAATTCCTGATATTATATTTAATCAAGGAATATATAATTCTTTATCTAAAATTTGATATTAAAATTTGTTTTCCATCATTAAATATCTATATTTTATGAATAATTTCAAAATTTTGATGATAAAATATTTCTAATAATGAAAAATTAAATTGATATCAATTATAGTTATTTCTTTATATTTTAACATAATTGTATGTATAATATACAAGTATTTAATAAATAAAATAAAATAATTATTATAACCATTCAACTTGTTAAAGGTGAATCAAAATTAAAATTTGTAAAATATTAAAATCTTTTGATTTCTTATAGTTGTTATACTTATTCTCTATATTTATTCATCTCTCGAAGTTCTTTCTTTATATTTTAAAATATAGTTTGCTTCTTTATAACTAAAGAAATGATGTATGATTTTTCTTCATATCTTCTTCTACTTCTTCCTGTTATCATTATCACCATCTCCATCATCAACAACAATAACATATTGTCATAAAATAATTGATATTGAGTAAATCTATTACGATTTTTAAAAGAAATGGTAAGAGAAGAGTTGATAAAATTTTAAAATAAGACAACTACAACTTTATGAAAAGTATTTAATATTAGTATTAATATGTGAAAAGGGAAAAGTTTGAATTTTTTTTCAGTTTTGTTCGAACATAAAGCTCATATTTTATATGAAATATATAAATAACTAATTTATTTAATATTTTATTATAGAAGTTTTACTGTTTTATAATAAATTGTTTATTTATAATATATATAATCATTTTATTTTTAACCATATAAAACCAATTTTTAATTTCAATTTTCTTTAAAAATTTAATTATTGGTCATATAATTAATCACGTCATTATAAATAGTTATTTTAATTTAAATAAAAGATAAAATACTTATATAAAAGTAAAAAAAAAACGAATTTAATTTATCTTATATAGAGAAGTTAGTTTAAGATGGTCTTTGAGTAACTGATAAGATTAATTTTTTGTTACTGAAAAGTCATAGGTTTGAGTAACAAGACAGTTTTTTTTTGTAAGTAATTGATGACTGAGAAGTCAATTCTACAACATTTCTCTATCTTAGGGCATAGTTGGTTCAAATAAAGTACTAATAATATGAATGAGAATGAATATAGTAAGCAACGAAAATTGATATAATCATTATAATTATGATGATCGATTAGATTGAAGGAATGATTACTATTACTATTGATATTGGTTAGTTTTTTAAAAATATTGAGAAATAAAAGTTTGTTAAAATTTTTTACATCAAGGTTTAATATATTTAATTGATAAAAAAGAGAAAAAATATAATTAATTAATTAAATTGTAATATTATTTTAATTAATTACTTACAATATAATGTAATATTGTTTTAATTAATTAATTAATTATATTGTTACATTTGCCTGTTATTTAAGAAACGATTTTCACTTCTCTCATGTTTAGGGGATATGGAGTAATTCTCGAAAGTCTGCATAAAAATATTGCTTCTATAATTATAATATGTAGCCAACTACTCTTTTTTCATTCTTTATACTTTGAAACTTTCCCAAACTCATCTTCCTAAAAAAACCCTTAGGTCTTGTTTAGTTAGCAGAAAAATAAAGTGAATTTAGAATCTGATTCTTCAGAAAATAAATATATAGAAAGTAAAGATATTCATATGTTTGAATATTTATAAGAATTCTAATAGGAAAGTTGAGCGGATTCTTATTATAGTGTTTGGTATCCAACAATATTTCATGGAATATAATTTAATTTTAATTTTTCTTTCCAATTATATCCCTACAAATCGAATAAAAATTGAAATCATTAAATAATGTTAATTTATAATACAAGTTATATTATTAAACGTTAATTTTTTTCATTTATGATATTCTAATCACATAATACTGTCATATCATAAATATAGTATTGAAAAATACTAAAAAAACCTCAACCGAGTACAAAGATAAATCTTAAAATTCAAATCAAATATCAAAATTTTTTCTAACATTGAAAAAAAATACAATAACGAGAGAATAATAAGAATAGTTAACGATGAGGTAGATTTTATAAAAGAGTTGTCGTAGAGTTGAGAGAAAAGGAATGGTTAAATTAGCTAGCATATTTTTTAAGTTAAATTCTTAAGGAAAGTAATCTAAATATTAAAGTGGGATGAGATTTAGAATCTACGTAAAGTGTTACTTGGGAAAGTTTTTACTCTCCTAATCCTAACTACTAAAAAAAATGAATCAACCGTAATAATATAAATTTTAGAAAAAAGATTAATTTCCAAACCAGTGATCTGTTCCTAACAATTTGACAAAAAGAAGTTAAAAAAACAGCACATTTGCTATTACACAAGTAAATGAAACATTTGAGACATGAAATTCTATTTTTAGATTAGGACAACACATTTCAATCAAAAGGCCATACTCCTAAGATCTCCATTACCGTCGTCTGTCGAGCGTCTGACGAAGTGACCATCACCCATCTGAACCATGGAGTTGTCGTTCACTCTTCCACCTGAACTCGTCCTACCCTTATAACGCATAGCCAGAACCAAATACACCACCAGATTAAGCACATTAATGGCGGTCAGTATCCAGTAGAAGTAGTCAAGTCTGCTTCTGTTAATAGTATCCCTCAACCAACCTTTCTCTAACCCACCAGTTGTTTTTTGAACAATCTTAACAATGGCAGTACTCAACCAACTTCCAATCCCAATCTCACTAAGAAACATGGCACTGCTAATACTTCTTGTCCCATCAGTTGCTTCATCGTAAAAGAACTCCAACTGTCCTACGTAGGTGAAAACCTCTGCAGTGCCCACAAGAAAAAACTGAGGAAATAACCAAAACACAGACATGTTTGCTTTGTCAGGATCGTCGAGTCGCTTCTTCTCTACCAAAGCAGCTGATGCCATAGCGAAGATGGAGATGAACAGACCAATCCCCATGCGTTGCAATGATGTTAGTCCACGGCGTTGTCCGGTGCGTTTCCTGAGAATTGGTACGAGGAGCTTTTCGTAGATGGGCACAAGAATCAAGGCATTGATCGCTGCGAATATTGGAACAGACCCTGATGGGATCGTGAAGTTGGTACGACCGAGTTTACGGTCCATAATGGTGGCTTGTTGGATGAAGAATGTGGAAACCTGTGCAAAGGAGATCTCGAGAGCGATTGTTGACGCCCAAATTGGGAGAATCCTGATGAAGGATTTACATTCTTCTACTTGTGTCACTGTGCAGAGTTTCCATCGGTTCCTTGTGATGGTTTCTGAGTCTGTTACCACCGCTGCCTTGTCCAGGAACCTGAATACAATGAATCAGAAATCAATCTCACTTGTAAGAGTATAATGAACATTAAGCAAAGTCTAATGTTTATTAGTAGTGGTGTTTGCAATAGTGGAAAACAACATTCACCTGTATTGAGAGGTACGAGGGAGTTTTCTAGCACCCTTGATGTCACTTTCTTCTGTGGTGACCTCAAAAAGCTCTTGTTCACTTCTTACACGAACCCCTCTCAGAAAATTCCTGACAGAAGCTACAAAAACCTGAACAAACCTGGTAAAAGGACTTCCCATGGGCTTTTGGAAACGATAAAAAGGTAAACCAGCTGTGAGAATGATGATGGACAGAATCATAACACCAGTAGGTACTCCAAAACCCCATCCCCATCCTTTCTTTTCTTGGATATACACCATTAGTGTAATCCCAATAAGTGCACCCATGTTTATGGCAAAGAAGAACCAGTTGAAGAAAGCATATTTCTTTGGAAGCTCTTTCTGGTCTGCCTCGTCGAATTGGTCTGCTCCGAACGATGAGACACACGGTTTGATTCCTCCGGTACCGAGTGCTATGAGGTACAGTGCACCGTAAAGGAATGCTGTTTGGTTGTCTGTTGCTTTATTAGTGCATAGTCTTGACCTGCAAGGCGGTGGACGAAAGCTGTCTATTGAGGCAGAGAGTGTCAACAAAACCATTCCCTAGCACATTTAAGCATTGTGGTATAGTTAGCATTTATGTTTTAGGTACAATCAAACTAGAACTTACAACTTACATAGGATGGATGAGAGAGGCATTTATAGTAAAACAAGAAGGCTCAAGCCTAATTCAACCCGATCTAAACTCAACCGATAAATGTCGATTCGGTTAGAATTTAGGTTGTGTTTAAATCTAGAAAAAAATTATGAGTTTCAATTTCAAAGTCTTAACTCAACTTAAATAGACTTGGAGCCTCAATTTCGGCCTAAAGTCTGATTAGGCTAGAGTTTTTCAGATTAACCTAAAATTTGATCATGATCGTATTTGGACCTTTAAGTATATTAATAAGTTCCGATTTACTGGCCTGGCCCGATTGGACCCAACTAAATCCTAAAAATGTGCAAACCCGAACTTGAATGGGCTAACATAACACGACTCAAATCCAAATAAATTGCCTAATTTGATGTCATTTGATTTTTAAAATTTCTATTAACTTAAAACTAAAATAATATTGTTTTGATAATTTTTCTTAAAATAATGTTATTTTGAAGTATACTTTGAACTAGTTTCTCAAAGCTAATATCAATATGAAATATGATCAAACTAAACCTGATTTATTAACTTCAATCTGAATTAATCATATTTTAATCATCCTTGACCTTTTAAAATAATCATATTCGGTTATACATTGCCAACTCTAAAGATATAGGGTTTTCTGAATCTTACCACAGCATAAATGCAAGAGAAGGTGATGATGGTTTTGAATCGTCCAAGATAAGCATCGGCGAGGAATGCTCCAAACAGTGTAAGAACATATGCAGCTCCAATCCAGTCAGTTACATGAGTAGCAGCATCTGGAATTGCTTGATGCATTTCAAACACCAAATAGCTCACCATGTTCACTGCTATGGCAAAAAATGCCAACCTCTCTGCCACCTCATTCACTGCATCCCATTC
This sequence comes from Erythroxylum baracoense, assembly GCA_025629805.1. NCBI lineage: Eukaryota > Viridiplantae > Streptophyta > Magnoliopsida > Malpighiales > Erythroxylaceae > Erythroxylum > Erythroxylum baracoense. The sequence goes on from JAOTAY010000006.1 coordinate 1,829,499, forward strand.
ATTAATCAAAAGCCTCTCAACTCTCAATTTTAATACCACGATTTCAATACAAATTAGAGATCGCCCGGCCTGACCACGGGCTGATCTGCCGGCTAGGCCCATTATTGTTTTTTAAAGAAAAAATTTCCAAAATGTTGTAGTTTTGTGAGTAACAGTCAGGCCGATTTATGATTCGATCCACTCGAGTTAAAATGTAGGCTAAATTGGACCAGTTTTGACATCTATAATAAAAATAGATGCAAAAATATAAAATTAAGTGATAGTAACTAATGTTTTAAAAACCGAAAATTAAATCGACAAAACAAGAGGTTTAAGATTTAAAAGTTCAACTGGTACTAAACTGTTATAAAATCGAATAAAAATTGAATAAAATTAAAAAATTTAAAATAAGATTAAAAGATATTAACCTTATTTATCAAAAAATTTAGAGTTTAATTTAAAAATGAGATTGTTAAATAAACATTAATTGATTTAATTTAGTATTGATGGGTTTTTAAAAATAAAAGTTATGAAAGTAAATCAAACCGAAAAGTAGAGAATTGACCAAAAAAAATTAAACACTTCAAAGTTTTCACGATTGAACCAATCAAATTAATTAAAAACTGAGTTTTTAATCATGGATTATAACAATATTACAGAGAATTGAAGAGATTGTTCGTTTCAAATACCTATAATGAACGGAGAGGCTCTCCATCCTCCTGTAGACCGCTTATCAGCTATTCTGCCTCGAAAATCAACGGTACCATTTGTAACCAAATGGTTTGACAATCTTTCTTCCTGCATGAAGTTCTTCATTACACGTACGTTAAATAAACAAAACTTCAAAACAGACATTGTTCCTGTAATTAAGGTTGTACCTGCTGGTTCTGTTCCAAGAATTTTCCAGGTGGTGGTTGAACAATGGAACTCTCTGTCGATGGATCTTCTGCAGGTTCGATGAAACTCTCCATTGTCAGTAGTTTACAGGTTCCAATCTGTTTCAGAAGTAGAAACTCTCAAATTGTATTAAGGACATATATAAGAACAAGACCGCTTCTCTTGTAACTGATGAGGTCAACTCGCTCATGCAGTCATGCTAGGTCCCTTGTAATAATAATAATGCTTAATTGGCCATGGAAGAAATGTACGTTAATCCATTATAAGTGGCCATTGCCGGCTCCAGTAAGAATATGTGAAATGGTATTGGATTAGCTGTAAAGGGTTCAAAGATGATTGAGGTCCAGTGTAATTGGTTGGCTAATCTATTATTATGTAATTTAAGAAAATTTAAAAAAGTTTTTAATTTTTTAAGCTTTTAATTTTTTGTAATTTTTATTTTTTAAATAAGCTATATAAACATTAGATATGGACCAATTAAATATTAATTCTTAATTATTAAATTTAAGATGAACTAATTAATCATGATTTATTATAAATATCTTAAATTAAGTTTAATTGGTTCAAGTTGAGATTAAGAGTTTAATTAGGTTATATGTTAATAACATTTGATTAATTTATGTATGGTATTTACACTCGTATATTTTGTCGCTATTTTTAATTAAAATTTAAAAATATTTTTTTAAAAAATTTAAAAATATTTTAAAGTACAAAAATAAAATCTATTTCTTTTACACTGCTATTGATTTTGATTGATCCATGGGATGCGACAATGGACGTACTGTTCAAACTGCCGCCCGAGTTTTGTGTACAAAAGGTTGACCGTCTTTGGGGTAGACAAGTTTGTCTGGTTTGAGTGTCCGAACAAGTTTTCCAGGCAGGATCTGTTTGCGAAGATTCCTACGTTCCCTCTACGTTCTGCCATTCGCCAACGTAAACTTAAGCTGGACTCGATCCTGAGCCCCCCCAGATGTTAAGGGCTTATCCCAATAGCAGAAACTCAAATTGGGCTGCAATTTCCGTCACAATAGCAACATCATAGGTACAAGTGTTCACGTACTTTTCTTTATCTAAATCCAAACGGGCATGAACTGAGACTGGGGATTGCCGCGGCCGGCCTGAGCCCATGTCCAAAGTCAGGATTAGTAATTGAGCTCGAGCTCAATTAAAAATTTTCAAATTCAAAGACTTTAGGTAAGTTTTAAGTTTGAAAGGATTGCTCAACATATAATTTAAAATTATGGATAATAATGGATAATAAGTTTGAAAGGATTGCTCCCGTTTGCGTGACAAAGACGATATTGACTGCCCAAACTCCTTTTACTGTCGAAGCTCAATGACAACAAGCTCAAAGATCAACAATCAATGTCAGAAACAAATTCGGTATGGGAGTATAAAAATCTTTAAGATTCGCATAAAACGATGAATATTCTGCGGTGCCCCAAGCAAACATGCATATAAAAGGCTTCAACTTTTCTACTGAAACGAGTCTAGACTCTCTAGCAACTACTTGAATTTTCATTTTTAAGGGAATGGCGACGAGGGGCTTTGATCTTAATATTGCTCTTGTTTTGGGTTTGATACTGAGTGTTTTGGAAGCCTCTAATGGTGGAACAACAAGCAGCTATGTCAGGAACGATGACTTGTCCCGCGATATGCCACTGGACAGTGATGTGTTTAGGGTGCCTCCCGGTTATAATGCTCCTCAACAGGTGCGTTTTCTGTTTAAGATCAATCACTCGGTTTTTGTGAGAAGAGGACTAGCTGATTGATAGTTAGCTGGTAATGTCGTTAAACAGTTTGACATTTTGTCAGTTTGGGAAGAAAGAGTTGTTCTTGTTGGATTGAGATGACTGTACTTGGTTTATCTAATTTATAATTGAAAATATGTAAGGTGCATATAACACAAGGAGATCACGAGGGAAAAGGGGTGATTGTCTCTTGGGTGACCGCAGATGAACCTGGTTCCAATTCAGTGCTTTACTGGGTTGAGAACAGTGAGCTCAAGAATCGGGCAGAAGGTATCCTTACAAAGTATAAGTATTTCAATTACACTTCTGGTTACATTCATCACTGCACAATTACAGATTTGGAGGTAAGCGTTGTGTACTACTTGTCAGTAATTTCTCTTCATTAGCAGTCTCTGTCTCTGGTCCTTGTGAATCTGTGCATAAAGAGATCTTGTTTTGTCACTTGATTGAGTCCTGAATGCAGTTTGATACCAAGTATTACTACGAGGTTGGGATTGGAAACACGACTCGTCGATTTTGGTTTGTAACTCCTCCTAAAGCTGGCCCCGATGTCCCTTACACTTTTGGCCTTATAGGTAGTTTGCATTGTTATTGTTGTTGTTTGATTGCGGGATGTTATCTTCATCTCACTCTATTTAGCATTTTGATCAGGGGATTTGGGACAAACCCATGATTCCAACAGGACGCTTACGCACTACGAGTCAAGTCCGGTGAAGGGACAGACATTGTTGTTTGTTGGGGATCTTTCTTATGCTGATGACTATCCATATCATGATAACAGAAGGTGGGATACATGGGGAAGGTTCATAGAGAGAAATGCTGCTTATCAACCTTGGATTTGGACCGCTGGGAATCATGAAATTGATTTTGCTCCTGATCTTGTACCATCTTCATATCCCCCCTCAGTTTTTCAGTGCCATTTTATTTTCTACTCTTGCCTGGTTAAAGTTCATGTTTCAGGGGAGCTTTGACCATGATTAGTGTTTCTAAAATGATCGAATCTGTTCATGCTGTTACAGGGTGAACCTATACCATTTAAACCTTATATACACCGTTACCACGTCCCGTACCAGGCAGCTGATAGTACATTTCCATTGTGGTACTCCATCAAGAGAGCTTCGGCATACATCATTGTCATGTCTAGTTACTCTGGTTTTGGTAAGAGTTTAACTTTGATCTCTGCTCAAGGTGCTTGTATGCTCTTAGTATATGGTTTCTGATAAAAAAAGTTAAGAGAACAAAATCTGCACTGGATGGACATTGTCCTCTTTGATTGTACAAAATCAGCTTGCAAAATGATTGGAAGCATATGTGCATGGGGATTTTTCTTTGCAGGGAAATACACTCCTCAATATAAATGGCTAGTAAAGGAGCTGCTTAAGGTGAACAGGACAGAAACACCTTGGCTTATTGTTCTTATGCATTGTCCATTGTATAGCAGTTACGTACATCATTATATGGAAGGGGAAACCATGAGAGTGATGTATGAGAAATGGTTTGTGGAATACAAAGTTGATGTTGTCTTTTCCGGCCATGTCCATGCCTATGAACGATCGGTAAGTGCGGATTTCCTTTCCAACATCATTAATTTCCCATAAACCAATTCTGAGCGGAGACCATTAAATGTTGTTTCATATCAGGAACGCATCTCAAATATAGCATACAACATTGTAAATGGATTGTGTACTCCCATAAGGGATCAACATGCCCCTGTCTATATAACCATTGGAGATGGAGGAAATCTTGAAGGATTGGTCACTGAGTACGTATTGTTTACGATATTGTGATCAACCTTCCTTACTGATCAAATGCTTCAAATTGATACCATGGTTTCTCTTATCTTGCAGAATGACACAGCCTCAACCAAGCTACTCAGCATATCGTGAAGCTAGCTTTGGCCATGGTTTTCTGGACATAAAGAATAGGACTCATGCTTATTTCAGTTGGAATCGTAATCAAGATGGGTATGCTGTAGAAGCTGATTCTGTATGGTTACTCAACAGGCATTGGAATTTCCTGGAAGAATTTGTATCGGATTCTGGTGATATTGCCACTTTCTGATCCCAGGATAAGTGATCAGAACATGTAAATTTGCAGAAGATATGTAGAGTATCAACCCACATGTATTTTTAAGGTTTTTAATTAGGACTTCAAAATTTTAAAATTTTAATAACTTAATTTAAAACAGTATCTTTATGTGAAAATTGAATAAAAAGGTATTGATTTTATAACGTTGTTGTAAATTATTACAAGCTTTATAAACATCTACAAAGAAACAGAACATATCGTGTTCTATCAGAGATAGTCAAAGGTTTCTTCTTCTCTGGATCGGAGTCTGCAAAGCTTCCCAGCAAGTTCTGTCAATCAGCTTGCTGGCAAAAATTCCAGGGTCTGCGGTCACCGGAAAATCTATCGACATTGCTGCTTCTGTCCAGATTGAATCGTCAAACAGTGGCAAGTCAACGTTCAAGTTCGACCAAAACCCGTCAAGAGCCTCTGGTTCGTTCCCATTTTCCACCACCTCACCATTGGATTCAACGTTTTCGCTGGGAAAATACTCTACTCTCTCTTGATGTCCTCCGATTATCGCACTCGATACTGTGGGACGTGCAAAACTGGGATCATCGTGAAGTGCTTGAGCTTGGTTTCCCGTTTGTAAATCTGCAGACGAGAACCGGTCGGTTGGGTACAAATCAGGCAAGTTGAGTTTTGCTTCGGACCCGTAGAGCTTACGAGCAGCAGAGTCATAGACCATGGCAGCTTCGTGGGAGGTCTCGAAAGTGCCAAGCCAGAGACGAGCCCCTCGGTTTGGTTCTCTGATCTCGGCGACCCATTTACCCCAAGTTCGCTGACGAACACCTTTGTAAGTGCAGAGATCATTATCAGGACCACCCTTGCCTCGCATGCAACCTTTCCTGGACCTACCCTGTGCAGGCTTTTTGATCTGTTTTTTCCCTCCAAAAACACTCATTACTGGTTTTATGATATGATAAGCTCGTAGGGTTTGGTATTTATGGAGGAAGGAAAGATAAAATGGCTGAAATGGAAGAAAGGGAACGTGTCTCTTGCTTGCCTTTTAGTTGACACTTGGGAAGAAGAACCAGACCTAACGTGTCCACAACAAAGCTGTGTGTTTTCTCTCATGAACACACTTGGCTCATGATATTTGTCCGTACAAAAGCTCATGTGGCAATTAATAAGGATAAGAACACCATGAGGATCCCAAAAACAAACTTCGAAGTGAAGCAAATGACTGCTTTAGTATCTTAAATTCATACGTGGGAGTGTTAGAACACGGAGCAGCTTAGACAATGGGAGTTGGAAATTCCTGCACTTGCATGGATCACCACTTGTCAATCTCTCGACACAGTGAATCAGCGGGCTTGCTGGGCCTCTATAGGTTTAGATTCCGAGTACTTGGCATTTGATAAGGTTCTATAAATAATATTGATAAGTCATTATTTTTGAGTTAATTTTGGCTATAATTTTTTTTAATATGTTGAAATTTTTATTTAAAATTAATAAATTTATTTCTTAATTGTTATCAAGTGATTTTGAACACATAAGAGTTGAATTTGAATAAAAAAGATGCAAGAAAGCAAAGATAATTTGAATTTTCGGTTGGCAAAAATTTTTTGACTAAGTGTAGGCGCGTGTAAGGAAAAAGTTTATTATCAGAGTCTGATTTGAAAGGAGATTCGATAGAATTAGGATTCTAATTATTTTGGGAATTAAGTTGTTTTCCTTATGTGGGAATCTGGTACCTGATTTCGTGAGAAAGTGTATGTGATCAAATAATTTTTAAAAAGAAGGATGCCCCCTCTAACATCTTATCGTTCATGTTCTTGTTTTCTTTTAAAGAGTTTTTTTGTTTATCTGGAAAAAAAAGTCGATATACGTTCTGCTATTATTCTATCAAGTTTCATCATTATTATGAGTAGCTAAATCCTTCCTTTTGGTCGAAGGAAACTAACGTTATCATCTAATATGTATGAGATTTTCTAAATAAAGTTTATTTCATCGACTAATATTAAGTATCTTTCGCATTACTTTTTATGATTAATTTTTAGGGTGCGTAGTTAAGAATTGATTGATTTAATTTACAGTCAGATTAGTAAGATTTGATGTTATCAAAAGTGACAAACAGGATTACCATCTTTTACGTTAATTATTGAAAATTCTAAGAAAAATATTTATCTAGATTAAATATCGTATACATAATGTCTTGCTCATGGATTCTCTTAGTTCTTAAAGTTATTAATTAAGTAAACTTAAAATCGTATCTAAGTTGTTAGTTAATAAGAGTGATTAGAATACATGTTTTTATACATTAATCCTAAGAGAGAACACCATTCAATGAATATTTGTTAATAGATTTAATTTAAATTTATATCGATAATCCATACTAGTATATTAACATAAATGATCCGAAACTAAAATTTGTTCGTTAATTTTCCAAATTTAATTATTTCTAATTTTTGTCAATTTTAATTCGTTAGAATCACGTTATTTACTCGTGAAACACTTACTACTAGATTCCTTACGAGCATGATCTCAACTCTTTACTAACTCTACATATTATTATTAGAGTTGGTATTAATTTTATTGTTGGCAAATAATTACCAAATATTATTACCAAAACCGAGTCGCATAACCAGGAAACTGATGATAGTTATGAACATGTAATGAAATTTAACCATCACTTGGGTTTGATTCACTGATTGATTTGGAAGGTTTACTTCATTCGCACGTTGTACAGTGATTTAAAATGAAAGACACATCAGTATAGATACACATTACACCTACCAAAAGTATGTACAATGACCAAGTAATCAAAATCCATGAAGATCTTTCGTGCAAAAGATGGCAATTACAAGCAGTTTGGCAGAGGATCATAGTAAGAACCTAGCCAGTTTTGGTAGACAGAGTTGCAATTCAGAACTTCCCACCTCCAGAGCAATAACTGAACGATGAATGTTAAGAATTTCGGTTCCAAAAATCGGATTTCCCGATAGTTGAGAATTTTCACCCGATAGTTGAGGATTTTCACTGCATCAAAGAGACGTTTTCTTGACAAGCAGCAGCCAGCATAAGAAAATCTGACGCTCTTCATGGTTTCCTGATTCAACGCATGTTGCTTTGTCCGTCCTACCTTCCTATTAAGTTTTGAGTAGATTCCAACTAGGTCATTTTTGGCCGCAAAATTGCCACTATCTGAGATAGCAGCGTTGCGAACCCTCATCTTAGAATGCCCTTTCTCATGATTCAGTGCTTGATGACAGGGCCCCGTCAGAAGTTCTGCACATTTTCAAGGCTGCCCTGATCTCCTTCAACATATCATTTACTCTAGTGCCTTTCCTGGAAGGCAAAGAAGTTCGTTCAAATACCGGTATCAAAGCTACCACAAACCAAACATCCAGTGATGATGTTTCAAAAGAAACTTCCAAACCAGAAGCAGAAGGGCATGAGCAATATTCTCAAGTATAAACATATGAAAGCTAACACTAATGATCTACAAACTCGTCCAATGTGAAAAGAACTTGGGTTATGATTTTCATAGACCTTCTCTGGCATTCTGCAAGTGATTGAAAGAAAATAAATAATCATATTGTGAAAGGGAAATTATTCATCTTTTCTTTTTCCCACACCAAAATCCAATTGTGTGTTGTGTGACTGTATCTTTCTGGTAAAGTGCAACATCTCTGGAGGATATTATTGGAGAATAAAGAAAGGAATTTGGTTTCAAATTAAGTTGAGAACTCCAAAGAAATCATCATCCATATCAAAATTGTTAAGAAAGGTGTAATTACTGATGAACTTACCGAACGCTAACGCCCACAACAGCAAGAGGACATGGATAATCCTCAATCATTTTATCTCTTTTATCCTCATTTTTCATCTCAGGAGGTTCTTCATCTGCAGCGACACCTTCGTTTGATATTAACTGAACAGTATTCTGTGAATTTGACAACTTGTTACTGCCAATTCTTGATATTTCTTCAGTTAAACATGAGATCCTATCATGAGCCTGAAAATTGGAATTGATGCATATTTCTCATTTAACGTGATTATTGGAAGAATACAGGAACACAAACTCATAAATACAGCATAGAGTCAACAATAAAACCCAAAAAGAGTCCACATCGGAGATTCAGAAATGAAAAGAATCAAAGAACACATGCAAACCTCAGGTAGGTCAATTTTATTTAGCACTACAATGTATGGTCTCTCAAGGTACTCAGGATTGTACATTCTAAGTTCCTGCAAAATCACAGATAATCGGAAGCTGGTTAGTAAATAAAGAAGAAAGAGAAGGATCAGACAACAAAGAAAAACGGAAAACAATTCTGTCTTCTACTCAAAATACAATAAAGACCAAGGGTACCGAATTAATGTCCTATCTCAGAAAGAGTATTTCTCTTCCACTGAAAACCAGGTTTCCAAATTCTGACATACAAGGGGTTACTATATTATGGATTCACAATATTTCCTTTATAAAGGCACATACTAGCTCTATCTAGACCTGTTTTGACAGAACTTACGAAGGGCTTAGATCTGAATTTTACGGCACAAGATATAACCTGAATAGCTTTATAGACAGAAATCGTATCAAACAGAGTATGTCACCCTGTGAGAGTTAAATAGTAAGCAAGGAAAAGCATTGTAAGCCAAAACAAAAAAGATGGAAGCATATATTAAATGAATATACTTCTTTGACAGTTCTGTAGTCATTCAGAGGATCATCGGAGGCAGCATCAATTACATAAACCAACATGCGAGTCCTCCTGAGGTGCCTGAGGAAATTGCGACCTAGACCCTAAAGTCAAGAATTTCCCAATATCAGCAACTAGAAACTTTAAATATCAAAAGAGAAGCAAAAGTATATATTCAGTACCTTTCCCAAGTGAGCCCCTTCTATAAGACCAGGCAAATCTGCCAGTGTTGCTTCAGATGTAAACATCCCAGCCCCTAAACTTGGGTCCCCATCTAGGCGACCAAGGTTTGGCATCAATGTAGTAAAAGGATAATCAGCAATATCAGGATTTGCACGAGTAATGGCTGCCAAAAGGGTTGACTTTCCAGCATTTGGAAGTCCCTAAATGAGCAAATAGAAGTTAGTAGCCTCAAGTATGCAATAACTTCTCTCAATACATTAATGCATGCATGATACAGAGAGCAACAATTACCACTAGACCAACATCTGCAACAACACGTAGAATCAGCTCCAAGCTTACTTCCTCCCCAGGCTGACCATGAAGCAAAACCTGCAATTTATCATAAACGTTGAACAAGGGTCTTCACAATAAGGAAGGAACAATAAACCTATCCACCATCTGTTTAATCATTACGCAACCTTATATCATGATTCTAGAATTGCAAGAATTCAAGGAAGACCCTGCAATAAAGTAATGTAAACCACAGGAAGTTGTTTTTATTTACCTTGTCACTGTCATCTCTCATGACGTTTGTGGTTAAATTCATTAAATATTTCCTCCTATGCTCTGGAGCTTCAAGCAAGCTAATCTGCCGGAATCAAAAGAAATGACTTTTACATTGCCGGTTCGAGTAGAAAATAAAGGTTAAACACTGCACATCATAACGGAACAAGACAAATAATCCAGTGACTTTCTCACGCCATTCCCATTCTTTCAAATTCTTAAGAACTAAAAAAGTCGTCCATCATGAGTTATCATATGGTAAACGCTCAGAAAATACTAAACAAACCAAAATGAAAAATATTTAACACACACGTGAAACTAAACAACGAATGTTAATCCGCAAAAGCTTAAGCATATGATATCTTACCCCTCCTTGTCCACCCCTAGCAACAAGAACTTCATCACCAGGCAGTGTTAGATCAGCCAACAACTTCCCGCTTTTACGCTTCACAACTGTACCTGTTACAATCACCAAAACCCAATAAGCATACAATTCATGAAAGGTGCCAAAACATATTGCAATCTTTTAACACTTATGGGCACAAACCTACAGGCACGGGAATGCGCAAAGTAGGAGCCATGTTACCATCACCCAATCTGGAAGTCAAAACGCCCATAGCATCAACATTCCCACCGCGTTTTGCATTGAATCGGCTTTTGGAGTGAAACTCCAACAACGTATCTTTACCCTCATCAGCATAAATCACCACATCACCTCCACGACCACCAACTGGAAGAATTAGCGTACCGTCAAAGTCCCTTTTGAAAGAGGTTTTCTTCCTACTCATTTCTCTGCTCGGTTGTTTCCCCTGTGACTTCGGAGCTCTCTGCTGGGGCAATCCAAGGATTGCACCGTGACCACCATCTCCAGAACGAACAGTGATGACCACTTGATCGAAGTACTTGTGTGGTTCTCTTATTACAGTAGAAGATTTCGATGCCGGAGACTCTTTTGTTTTGGTGACATCGCATTTGATAGTATAGGATTTGAAGCTCTTATTTCTACAGTAAGACCTACAGGAACACAGCAGTGTAAGGGAAATTGAAGGATTGCGATAAACAAAAGCTCGTATAAGAGCTGTTTATACCTGTTGAGGCCGACGAAAAGCTTGTTACTGCCCAAGTGAAGGCTTGGAATTGAAGAAGACGAAGGAAGAGTCATGGAAGCCATTATCCTTAAGCTTTACATTGATGGAGTGATGGGGTTTATCTGGGTTTTTAGGTGGGATGCTACGTGTTTACGGCCCAGTGTAAACCAAAAGTCCACCGTTGATGGTCCAACTCATGATACTTCTTTTTTTCATTACATTTATTTTTTTAAGAAAAAATATATTTTTTATATATTTTATTTACTTTTAATAATACTCTCGCTATAAATTATTAAAAAAACTTCTTTTAATAATTTATAACGAGAGTATTATTAAAAATAAATAAAATATCTTTTAATACAAACTTTTACATAAATTATTATTAAATACGTGATATAATTTAATATAAAATAGTCTAAAATGCGATTTAACAAAAAAATATTATTTTTATAATTTTTATTAATATTTTAAAAATCAGACTGGAAGTTAAATCGGTAAAATAATAAATTTAAAGTTTAAAAGATTCAACAGGTATTAGATCGCCTTAAAACTTGCTAAAGATTGAATAAAATTAAAAATTTTAAAATATGATCGAAAGAAATTATCCTTACTAATTGAAGAATTAGAAATTTAATTAAAAAAGATTATTAAATGAAAATTAATTGATTTATTTTAATTTATAAATATTTATTAATTTACGAAAATTGACTAATTATCAATTTTTAACCACAAGAATTATTAAATTTAATCAAACCAAAATTTTGAAAATCGAACATGAAAGTTAGATTGTTTAAAAATTTTATAGTTGAACCAGTCAAACCAGTTGAGTTTTTTAATCACTGATTTCGATATAAATTTAGTAAAAATTTTATTAAATTAATAATAACTTAAAATATATTAATAATATAAGGTATTTTAAAAATCATTTTGAAATAAAATATTATTAAAATGAGCACAACGAAAACCTTGTACTTTTCTTTAAATATATTATACTATTAACAATTTTACCATTACCCTTTTTAACATTAAGCTAACAAATATATTTGAGACTTGTTATTTCATTCGAATGGGACTGATTTTAATACATCTAAACTTAATAATAAACCGAACCGGACCGAATCAAGACAGGACAAGATCGAATCATCGCAAAATGTCATTTTAAAGCTGTTTTAGCGAAGCCGTGCAAGCTATATTTAAGGTTGACCCATCAAGCTCAAATTCGCTCAAACTTCGATCGACCTAAACTTTGCCTATTAACTTCGGGCATATCAAACTTAATCCCTATGCATAACGCAAGGATGAATGAAGTTGTAAGCATTACATATTTTGTATATTAACAAAGATGTAATATAACATTACCTCTCTATCAGTTAGGAATAAGACTATGTACTACTAGACTTTCTCAAGACCTCAGCGTTTACATAAAACTTTCATTGAGTTATTATTATTGTTACAGTACAGACATAAACTAAGTAGATACAAAACTTATTACAAAACCACCAGTGGAGTTATCTTTTCCTACAGTAGATGCAATTGATATGAGGAGTTGCGTCAAGCATAGCAGTTGTGTATCTCCTGTACCGGTTATGGTGTTCCTATCATGTTTCATTAAATCTTATCCACACATTTACGTGAATCCCACATAAATGTATAAATGAGATTTAATGGAACAAAATAGATTAAACAGAGGATTTGACGTGGTTTTTCCATGCTTGGGCGCTTGGCTAACCAACAACAAGGCTCCTTAGCAACGGGAAATCAAAACCTTAAGCTATAATACAAAACAATCTATGTTTCTGTAGAGTAGCGCAAGCAAGAGACTATTTGGATCATATCTTCCAAGTTTAAAGGAAGCAATCTGAAGAAAGTAGAACCCAGTTCACCAAAGTTGCGGTCAGACCACAAAAATGATATACTTCACTTAAAGCAGGAAGAACAACTGATATAGGAAGGCTTGATCCGCAGCTTCTAGGTATTGATGCTATTATCGATCCATGACCAAACCGTATGGCAAAATCATATGGCAGTGACAAGAAACGAAGTGCAGGCCATGATTTTTAGAACAGTTAAACAATCTAGCTTTTCAGAAAATTCTTCAGAGAGAACTGCGGAAGCCCATCCTAAGCAATTGCCGATAAGAGGGGTTAAACATCAAGAAAAAGAAGAGCAAAAAAATCTGCATGACATAACCACAACTCCAGTACTATCTAGAGATGCATACCCTGTTTGTTCTACATATAAGGAAAACATAAACACCACAACAACCAAAAGAAATGGAAATAAGAGCATAACCAACTTGTACAGGAAGGAATAGAGATTGAGACGAAGCTAATCCAAGAACATACAGGAATCAGAAATATGAGATATCATACTTGGCGCCTAAAGCTTTGATAAAGAAAAACAAAGAGACGATCCTTTACCTCGCCATTATCTTCATTTAGACATTGCCTGACTAAAGTTGTCTGCTGTATCAACCTCTCCATTGCTGTATAGCTTGGCAGGTTTTCATAAGCTGATATCATCCATAGCCAGTGAATATGAGCAGATGATTTATGAAAGAACATATATTTGTACAACATCTAGAAAAACAAATATGACACATTGAAGAATTAACTGAGCAAACAAACCAAGGATTGCTCGGTTCAGATTGTCGACAACTTGCTTGCGGTACTCCAAGCTGAGAAGATGAAACATTGGGGACTTTTCTGGTTGATCATAAGCAAGCAGAGCTAAGAAATCCTAGAATAAGATCAGACCATTTTTCATTATTTGATAATGAACTGGATTAAGTGAGCTATACACATATGAAATAATTGGCCCCATGAAGGAACATACTCCAAGCTTTGCAACATATCTCTGATCCTTCTCAAATGGAGTCAATTTGGTTTGAGCGAATTCTAAGGCTTCTGTGCTGCAGTTAAAGAAGGAATTTAAACAAAGAATGTGGTAAACTCAAACATAATGAAAATATTGACCGCCTAAATGAAGAATACTCACACGTTCCTAGTGCAGACAAGCTCAACAAAATGAAGGCTCAAGAGATCAAAATAAAGATCCTGGTTATTCTCAAACAGGTTCCAAGTGATTTGCTCTGTTAGTTCAATGGCCTTTAAGACATTCCCCTCTAGTGCATAATGAACAATATCTAAGCACAAAATAAATGGTATCAGCAAATCTATCAGAAAAGGAATGCAGAAACATTCAGATCAAATAAGAAAGAATTATTAGCGAACTGCTCTAATTTAATAGTACATAATCGCAATAAAACAGAAACAGAATCAGAATCGTCGTTTTGTTGCAAAGTATGTTTATAATTCACTCAACCGTAAAGTCTAACAACAAGGATGCTAGGCATGTTCTCACAGAAGCACTCCTATGTTGACAAATCTGTACACCTCTAAAGAAAAGGAAACTATAATCAAGAACAGAGATACTACTTTTACCTAGTAATCACAAAGAGACACTATTGTTCATCAACTGAAAAGTCATGAAAAGCTAAGAACTGAAACCACAAGTTTCACGTACTTTTTCTTTTGTCCATTTCTTCAAGGTTTTGTTCAGGCTGCTTCATTCCAGTACAAGAAACAAATGATTCCACAGTTTCTTTACAACAATTATGCACTAGATATGATAGAACAATATTGTGAATGTCATTGTCTTTAATGTCCTGTAACCAAACATGAACATTACACACGTTTCGTATAGAAATTATTACAAGAACATTAACATAAAAGTCTATGTCATATATGAAACATTTGGTTATAGAACATAGACACTGGAGTGAGGTAAGGAACACTTGAATCCCGCATTTAGAAACAGCAAAAGGGGTGATTTCATTAGCAGAAAAAGTTGATCTTTCCAATTTTTTAAGGAACGAAAGGTAAATTGCAGAGCAATGAGTAAATTAAACCCATAGAAAAGAACAATGGCTATTTCATAATAAGCACAAAACTCGAATACCCTAGTCATTGCTTGAATTTGAACCCATAACAGAACCATAAAAACAGGACTTCAAGGGCCAGTAGTTTCAGGTCAGAGTTTTGATGATTAATAAATAAAAAGATCAAAAAGTCAATGTAAACCCCGGACGAACAGAAATCATAATCGTCCAGGTATAAACATCACGATAATTATGGAGTTACACGTACAGATTACACAACAACAAGACCAAATACATACTCCATCAACAAAGTCTCAACCTTTCAGTACCAGGAACGATACGGTTGAAGAATTTTCTGACAGAAATCAGCGGACACCAAAGAAGAGAAAAAGCAAAATGGATATTTGGATTCTGAGCACTCACAACTTGTTCGTAGAGACGAGGATCAACGTCCATGGTATAAGTCGATGTAATCGAGATTAAAATGAGGAAAATTCAGGAAAAGGATTGGATTTGGATAAACTTTTCTGGGTTTGAAGCTTTAGAGTTTATAGGTGAGCGTGGACTCTAGAGAGCGAAAAGACGCAGAACGAACGAATCCGGGGTTTTCGAGTGCGTTTGCGTTACTCCTTTAGTTTTATACTGTGTCACAATTCTAAAATGTCCAAAGCCAAAGCGACGTGATCTTCGATTCTAGGTAACTACTTTGTAACATATTATATTAACTATTAAATCTAATCCATATATTTATATGAATTCACATCAATCTATTTAATAGAGTAAGTGGTATAGGATTGAAACACATAAGGATAGCAATTTCGACAAGACTTTATAGCCCAAGCCACGACTCAATCAGTCGGCTTGTAGGCCAAACCACGGGTTGGCCCATCCCAACCTTCATAAGCCACCATGAGAGAAGTCGGATCAATTCCGGACCAATCTATTGACATGTCTGGAAACTCCCTAACAGATATAGGGTGCTTCAACCTTGTTTAGGAAGGTAATACTTCAGCCCTTTCTTTATATATAAAGAAGTTGTTTTTGTTGCTTTAGTTATAACTGGGGATATTAATGGATCGGGTCATGGTAACCCGTGGCTCAGCAGACCGGGATAGATCAGCCTGTAGCTCGGGCTGACCTACCAATAACCCATGGCCTGGGCTATGGCCAATGGGCTACGGACTAGCCCGTCATTTATTTTTTAATAAAAACTTCTAAAATAACATCGTTTTGGAAGTAACAGTCAGATCACGGGTCAGGCCAAGCTAACCCGTAGCCCGCCCATAGCCCGATCAACTCGGGCCAAAAATAGATCAGGTCAATTTTGACATTCCTAAGTATAGTGTATTTAATCATCTAGTATATTTTCAATTAGTATCTAAATTTTAAAATTTTAAAATTAAATTAATAATCTTTTACGACTAACAATTCAATTTAAAATGTTAATTATTTAAATATTTTACTAATTTAATTAACATATTTTCTAATTAAAGAAATAATGATTAATTGGAATTTAACTTATTATAAAGACGCTTACATTTTATGAAAAAAAAGACAAAATATTAACAGAACTAACGCTTTGAATTGAATTATTAAAATTATAAAAATTTTTGAGTACTTAATTATAAGTTTAGAAAATTTAAACACTAAATTGAAAAAATCTTAAAAATTTAATCACTTCAAAATAATTTTTCTTTTAATTTATAATAATGAAATTATAAACTTATAAATATCCATAATTAGTAGATAATAATATAGTTTAACAAATTTATAATTAAATTATTGAATTTTCTAAAGAATAGTATCCACTTTCATGGTAACTTTTAGAATGAATTTTATCTGGTTTTAAGAATTTTTCCTAAATTGAATGCTCCAAAAACTCATTAATCAATGGTCGTTCCAAAATTTTCTCTGTTTTGATTTTATTATTTAAAAATACGTTTTTTCTCAATTACTTAAAATGTTTAATGGTATCGTCTCAATTTTATTGTTTAAAATAATTTTTTAATATTTAAAAAATGCAAAATTAAAACGACAACATTTTAAGACGATTGACATTAAATCTATTTAAATTCAGCTTAAATTTAGAGATAACAACGCGCCAAGTTAGGTTTGGGCCACTTCTAACCACTAGCAGGGGCATGGCCTGTCAGGCTAGACTTTATATTTAAAAAAATAAAAAATAATATGATTTTATAAATTTCCATCGGGCCGTGAGTCAAGTCGGCTAAGCAATTTGAACCAATAGTCTAGTCAATTCGAGTTAAAATTATGTTAGATTAGGCTGAGCGAGTCGAGCCATATTTGCCGTCTCCACTCAAAATGCATTTCTCAAGCCACGGACAAGAGTTTCACTTACCCAACCAACCATTATTAGCCATACCCAATACTAATGGGACCATGTTAGACTCATAGTCCTAGCTCAAACTTAGCCCAAAGTTTGAAATTTTATAAAAAAAGGTTCAAATTTAACCTAAATTCTGTTCAACTTGAACCTAACCTAAAATTAACGGATGAGTCAGTTTGAGGTCAACCTTTTTTGTCATCCCTAAAAACATTTAAATGGTTGTATTACAATCCGTTACAACTCAAACTCTAGTCAAAAGTTAATTTTGCTAGAAATGATAATGAACTAATTGAATTATACCTTAAAGAAAATTGGGCTCATCCCAAGAACAACATCTTAATTTAATTTAGTGCAATTAATTCGGACTATCCGACTTAGCCTAACTTAAAACATGAAATTTTTATTTAAAATATTGTTAATTTAATTTTTAAAATTAAAAAATTGATCGAACATACTACTCAAATTCAGTCGGGTTCAAGCTCAGGCTTAAAATCTCGTACCCGATTAGAATTCAAGTCGGACCCCTCAACCTGACCTAGTCCATTGTCAACCCTGTATCTATTTTCATTCTATGTCAAATTGATGTTTTATTAGAAGTAAATTTTCAATCATTTGTTTAAATTTCTTTAAGAGAAGCTAATAATTAACTTTTTAGATTAATTTTGAGGTTATTAACTTTATTCTAAAATAAAAAATACAAATTTTCTTATGATTTTGGTTATTCTAAGAAAATATAATTACTATAGCAAATTATTTTAAAAGTACTTTATACTATAAAAGTATTAATAGAAAACTTTGTGACATAATTCTTTATTAAAATCAAGTTAATAAATATTTGATAATCAGTCAAACAATAATTAATAACTTATATTCAAATAAAAATTTTAAAAACAAAAATCATTATTTTTAATAATAAAAAATATTTTAAACAAATTAAAATAATGAAATAAAATTTCAAAAAATATCCATGTTTTCTTGTAATTCAAGATATCTCAATAATATTACTTTAATATAATAAGTAGATACAAAAGTGTCTTCCACACATTTAATGCGATGCGTGGGTCATACGCGGATTATACTAACTAAACAACGGCTCCTCTGTGCTCTTATCACATTGGTAAGTTCCAGAATTAATTATTCTGACGTATAGGAGCGCGTCACGCAATCTCCCAAAGCGCCTATATATATGTATAGACGCGAGATGAAAGGATACCAAATACCAATCTATATCGTATAGAGCGTTTCACCAAATTTTAGAATCGTTCAAAAGCTTCGTTTTTGCTTAAAAATGGCGGAAGAAGGACAGGTCTTTGCCATCCACACCATTGAGGCGTGGAAGGAGATACTTGAGAAGGGAAATGAATCTAAGAAGCTGGTATTTCTTCTTTCTGGTTGATCTCTGTTCATTAGATGTATTATTTGCCATTGAATTTGAGACTAAACTAATGTAGATGTGATCGTTTTATCAGAGACGGGTAGATTTGAAAAGAGTTTTCTTAGATATCTATTTCGTGTCTATATCAATGCTTTCTAAACTGTGTTTCTGTAGCAAGTACAGATACCAAAATGAGCCTGGCGTAATTCAGATTGACTAGACTTCGGATTAGGTTCGAGTTTGAATAGCCGATCAATAATTCACTTTAAAACAAAATCATTTTGAATGATTTGATCAGTCGACCTAGGCCGTGCTTTAAGTCGGGCCAGTTGCCATGCTTAATAGCAGGTTGGATTAGTTAATTCCATATGTCTTCTTGATCCGACAAGCCCCTTCTCTGCATTTGGAATATGGAACTTAGATGATTTTGTATATTACATAGTTGTACCTAGAGAAAGTATACTATATATAAGAAGATGAACTAATAAGTCTGCTTGAAAAAGGTCTGCTAAGTTCCCTCTCACCACTTTAAGATAACTGGTAATTGGACTTGGTTCGAGTTGATTGGTTTCGGACTGTGCTCAGACTTAGAGGTGAACCACCGGTTCAAACAAAACCGTGTCGTATTTTGGGTTTTGGGTCGTATTTAAACCGTTAAAAAAATGGTCAATCCAGGCCTGAGCCATTGGCGATCCGGCTCTGCCTGACCCATTTGCTATCTATATTGTTAATGTATGCTGTTAGTCTCGATTTGATATACAGAACTAATAAAATTAAGATCACAGATCGTGGTGGACTTTACTGCTTCATGGTGTGGGCCATGCCGTATCATTGCTCCAATTTTCTCGGACTTGGCCAAGAAGATTACGAATGTCACATTCGTTAAGGTCGATGTGGATGAACTGGCGGTAATAAATCTGTGCATAATTGGCATGTTTCCGTTTCAACTGGAGCAATCCTCTGTCTATGTCTTCTAAGCACCATGTTCTG
Organism: Erythroxylum baracoense; assembly: GCA_025629805.1. Taxonomy (NCBI): domain Eukaryota; kingdom Viridiplantae; phylum Streptophyta; class Magnoliopsida; order Malpighiales; family Erythroxylaceae; genus Erythroxylum; species Erythroxylum baracoense. The sequence goes on from JAOTAY010000006.1 coordinate 1,849,245, forward strand.
TCTTTTTTTTTTCTGCAGTCAGTTGCTGAGGAATGGAAAGTAGAGGCAATGCCGACTTTTGTGTTTGTGAAGGAAGGAAAAGAAAAAGAGAGAATTGTAGGTGTCAAGAAAGAGGAATTGGTTGCTAAAGTAGAGAAGCATGCGACTGATGTTGCTACTGCATAGGAATCTCAGATAAAGTCTGAAATTTGTTTTGTTTATTACAGTACGATCAGGGGACATGGCTGGTGGTGTGTTGTGTTTTTCTCCTTTCTGTTAAGGTTGGTTTTGTATGGATACTTTCAGCGTTGCAAATAAAGCTTTGTGAACAGTTTCACACTTGCTAGTTTAGTTTGGATCTCAAAATCTGCCATAAGTTCTGTTCTGAATCTGATTCCTTTCACTACTCAGTAATGGTTTCTAAGTCCGCCCTAACCTGCTAATGAGATTAGTCCAATTAAACCATAAGACCCAGACATGTTAAATGGAGTGGTAGACCATATTCAGGGTGCTCAACTACAATGCTCTTATAACTGGGGATGACGACCGGCACAGAGTTCAGCCCAGTTTGTTTCAAAGCTAATGCGTCGGGCTTATTCAAATCAAATTTGGGTCGAATTTGAGTTAAGTTTTAGTCTTAAGTTTAAAAAATGAATGGTTCAAAAAGATGCAATTTTAAAAACAATTTTCAGAAAGATATCATTTTAAACAATTTGAGCATATTCAAATCTAAGTCGAACCGAGACCTCATAGTTGTTGTAGATACATTTTACTAGAAAGATGACAGCATCAGTGAAGATCGGATAGAAAAAGAGATAAAAAAGAAATAATCTTATACATTACAAAACTTTATGCCAATATGTACAAATTGGAGCTTAAGGTAAGATCCATTTTTGCTACAAAAGCTGGATCTTGGACTCGAATGGAGGTTGCTATAATCTTCCATCATCTTTAAAGTAGTAGCTAAGTGCAGTGTAAAGATGAACACTTTGTCCTAAACTTGGTGCCCTAGACCATGAAAGACTATTTCTTTGATTGTTTTACCAACTTTATTGCTAATTCTGCATTGGAAGAGGTGCACTTGCTTTTGGAGATGATGTATTTGAACAGCTTGAAGTGTAAAAAGAGGATAAAAGTGAGGATTGATGGATGCCTTTTATCCTAGGCCCAACTCGGCCCGCGTAAGCCTAGTCTTAGATCAACTGATTCGGGCCGATTGTCTCAGGGTTGAGGTCCAGCAAAAGATGCCGGGCAGAGGATGCTATAACGCGAACCTTCCGATTCAAGGTTTGAATCGCGATGAGAAAGTTGACTAACACTAGCAACGTTGTCAACTTGCAAAAGCTGACATTGGACACCGCTTTCGTCCCCACCAAGAACCGACCACCTTATCACTTTTCTTTTGGTTTCTCTCCATCTGTACCTTAACCTGACGCCAGCATTGTCGAAGGAAATTAAAGAACCTTTGTTTTCGGTATGCATACATATGAACTTTTAATTAGTCATTATTTGTTTCACCTACCATCCTAATGATTCAAACATCAAACAACAAAAAGAGAGTTATGATCATTCAACATTAGGCCAGAGAAAGAACAGAAGTAGATTCACGGAAGAATCTTGGAGTAAGGGTTAAGATAAACCCAATCTTGGATTTGGTGGTGCTAGACATCTGAATTCAGTTGGCAAGAAAGTTGGAGATGAGTACAAGGACCAGAAGATTCTGGGCATGAATGAATCTTCTGGTTTTTCTCAGCCATTATTAATTGGCCCAGCTACTTGATGGGAACCTTTGTTACTGTTTGCTTCTTTTCCAGAATCAAAGGTTTCACCTTTCAAAAAGATGTGTGTAGTGAAAAACTTTGTTGCATGCTCAACTTTGCTTTCTTACAGTTCTATCAATCATTAACCCACTTGGTTGCTTTTTCTTTTCTTGTTCCTCAAACAAACCGTGAATTTGCCAAGTAGTAATTTGGACACAATCGATGCAAAAATCTGTCTATATTGTCTCAGGAAAAAATGTTCCTGACTTGAAATATGTGGTTTGCAGGCTGAATCCTACTTCAGTGTAGTGATGGGTCCTGCCAAAACTATCGACCAATTCTTGTTCTTTATGGTCATGTATCAGACATGAATCGCCAAGAGCACCATGTCTTGAGCCTCTTCTTACAGTCTATTTTTCAGAATCAGAAAGCTAATGTCTTAGGTTTCTTATGGCCTCTCTAACTACACACTTCATCTCTTTAACATGATCCTGCAATGTCTTTTACGTTTGTAGACAAAGAAAGGTTCCTGAAACCTGAAAACGTGTAAGAGTTGATCAAAGTCCTCAATTATTCGAAAGGTCAAATGAACAGAAAAGGCGAGTCTGAGAGCTTGGCAAGTTGGGAACTTTTTAAGTAACTTGGACCCTGAAATTACACAATCACAGTAAAACACTTAAAAAAGGTAGCTTGCTTGGTTGTAGCACGGAAATCTAGAAAACATGACAAATACTCCACCATTCATGTGTTTGATCATAAATTAACCTATCGAAACCGAAGCAGGGCTCGAACAACTAACATTCTGGACTTCTTTAAAGATGGTCTCACTAAATTTCAGATGAGATTTGGATCACTTATTTGAAAAACAGGGGCCCGACATATTGCCATCCCTGTCAAATCTTCAATCTTCATGCGCGATTACAATCTGAGCAAGTATAACAGAACTTTATGATGTTCATCGATTGTTGATGGGATCTTTCATGTTTTCAGCAACCACGTTCCATCTCTCTTTTCTTTTCCCACTTGTTCCTGCAATTCCTAGACAGTTCATCATTAGAGATCCTTATCCCCTGTCTAAGCAGGCAAGTTGTTTCTGACATCATTGTCATTTTTTTTTTTTAAACGAAACATTACAGGAGATGTAAGAAATAAAGACTTACTCTGCTTGAGCGGGAATTAGTCTAATTGTAAATAGCGTAAAAGCACCTTCTTATAATTAGGACCCGATTAGGACACCTTGTGGGGGAAAAAAAAGAAATAGGAACGTCAAAATTTTTGTAATAAACTCAACTCAAATTTTAACATTAATTACACCGAACAATTATAGTAAAGATCAAAAATGAGTTTGCCATATCATTGATGTTTTCCCTTTGTCTCCCTTTACTTAATGTCTGTTGCATCAAAGCTTTAAGCTTTTCTTTCGCTAGAAGTGAAAAAATGTTTCTTTTCTAAAACAAAAGAGGTCAATATAGGGCAATACTTCACTTTCTCTTTGGATTACGGAGGACCCAATAGTTTTTACTTAATTTAGGTCACATTTCATCACTAACCCCACAATTAAAATATTGATAGTAAACATTTTTTTTCAAATATCATTATAATCAGATGGCATAAATTTTTTGGTGATTACGAAAAGAGCACATCAAATCTTTTGTTCCAGTTGCTCTGTTCCAACCCTATTTCATTAAATCTCATCTATATATTTATGTAAGGTTCACATAAATATGTGGATTAGATTTAACAGAATATGATAAGAATACTATAATCAGTATAGGAGATTTAATCTCCGAAAAGAGAGTCAAATATTCGGATACGGTCACATTCTAATGAATAAATCTTAATAATCTCTGAATAACAAGAGAAGGTGATAATATGATGACACATGGCAAGAATGGTTTGAAATTGAGTGTGAAGCAAAGGACCAATAATGCAAGGCTTCAGTGTGGTATCATCTCACGTATCATCCAACTTATTTCCAAGAAAGAACAGAGAATTGGAAAGGAAAAGAGTAGAAAGAAGATCAATTGCGAACAAGAAGTGAATTAGGACTGGTTGCTGGTTTGAAGTCTAAAATTTTTTTTTAAAAACTCAAGTTTAACTTAAAACTCAGTTAACTCGAACAGAATCTGTTGACTTCAAGCTAGATCGACCCAGATTATGACTTATTTGCCATCACTACTGGTGACCAAATTACTGATATGTGAGAAGAGAATTATGTAAAAAGCAGAGGAAGCAACAGGGTAAGTGTCTCCTGCAAGTATGGAAAGGAGCACTAAGTTTTTTTTTTTTTTTGAGTGTTGTACAGAACCTGACCTTTGGGTCCTGAAAGATTGAAATTTCAGGTGCCCTTGGTTGATCTTCTGTTCTTTTACTTCTAAAATTATTGAAAAACAGGACACGTAGTCAATTTTGGTCTAAAATGAAATGATCAAAGGAAATAGATAAACAATACAAAGGTTATCACTTTCAATCAGTTGTCACTACCTCATCAGAATACAATATCAAAACTTGTGGCCAGAGCCTATTCTACTTTCCACTACAACTATATTAATTAGTACGTTTAATCGATTGGTTAAGAGTAAAGATACATTGAACTCGTAAGTGCAATTTAGATTAATATCATAACTTGATTGAATTTTATTAACTAAAACATAAGTACTTCAAGCAAAGACAAATTACTCATAATGCTTCTCTACGAAAAGGTATCTATGTAGCTTGTAGATAAGTAGATGATGTCTCCAAGCCAAAACAGGACGCAACAGAGTTTGTGAAGTTGAAGCAAAATAATGGGTTACCAAGTCTTTTCTGTCTCTTAAAGACTATGGTAATGACAATAACCCTTGTTGGTACAAGAAAAACATAAAATCATGATAGTGCCCATTGGCAGAAATATGCAAATTACAATTCAGTCGTGATGGAACTCCAAAAAAAGGTGAATTATTTTTTAGGTTTTAGGCACTTTTTTATTGTTTCTGGTTCAGATGTTTGTATCAGTTTTCAAATTCAAATCCTTTCCAGGTCTTGAAGCTAAGTACTTAAACTTATTATAAGCCTGCAAAGTTTGAGGACGTGAAAAAGAAAGCAGGAGAAATAGAGGAAAAGAAAAAGGAAAAATGCACGAGAAACAGAGGAAGGTAGTGGGAACTAAGAGAAAAGATAAATGCAACTACCTTTTTCTTTTTCTTTACGTTTTAGGCAATTTTTAATTGTTTCTGGTTCAGTTTTGCTGTTTCGTACATGCAAATACTTAAAACTCATCTTAATCCTGCTAACTTTTAGGATGTGAAAAAAGGAAAGCATGAGAAACAGAGGAAAAGGAAAAGGAAAAATGCATGAGAAACAGAGGAAGGCTGTAAGAACTGAGAGAAAAGACAAATGGACTCCTTTTTTTCTTTTCTGTTTTCTTTTTCTGGTCAAAGAAGTGACCCACCATAAATTGCCATCCACTTTGGTGCTGAAGAAATAATGTGTAGTGAAAGTAGACAGAGATTCCATTTCCTGTCATTGGAATTAATCTGGTGATGTTATTGTGGAATTTTTTTCAAGTGGGCATGCTCTGTTTTTTCATATTGGCAGAGGAAAGTTAGAGAAAATGGTAAAAAAATCAAAGGGCAATGTTCAATGTCATGGTGGGTTTGGTTTGGTTTCTTGCTTTCATCTCTCCATTGAAGCCATCCACTAAATAAGCTCTTTGGTGACAACTTTTAAACCCATGAAAAAGAAGAAAGTGTATGGGAAAAATATAGATATCAACCGTGTCACCCACTAGATCCACGAATTGTGTCAATCCCATGCTTAACTTGGTGGAGTAGGTGATTAAAATAGCACATAAGAACCTCCCAGTTAAAGAGGCTGCAGATTCAAGTTGCGTACGCACTAAGTACAAGTTTTAATGTTGCAAAAAATATATGAACAAATATGTGAAAAGAGTGTTAACACTTTTGGAAGTTTAACATCTCATGAAGCCATTTTGGTCTCTATGAATATATTAAGAGTCAACTAATTGGAAAGTGACATTTAGAAATGGTAGGTGTAAACAAAACTTGGTACCCCTACCCCTGAAAATCAGTAAGAAAAGTTGTGTGTAGGGCCTCTGAAAGGCAACGAAATTGACAGAATGACTCTTGAAATTGGTTTCCACTTTGCAAAATGACGCCTATCACACAAGCAACTGTGCTTGAGCAGTTAATTCTGCTAATGGGCGATGAAAACTGAGGTAAAAACAGAGTACTTCTAAAATCATAAGAAAATCGAGATGGGTTAAACAGAGTTTCTACTTTAAAGAGTTTCAAATATTAGATACTATTGTTGGGTCATGATCACCAGCTGTAACTGTATGATTGCCGGAAATTTCTTCTCCACCATCCATGCCTAATCCTCTGATTGGAGATTCCTATATCTTTACATTTTCTTTTTTCCTTTTACTTCCTCTAACTTTTCTGCTTATTCTTGAATTCCTATTCCTTTGATTCTATAAATTGCCTCTTCAAAACCCTATTAAACCTCTTCACTTCTCTTCTCATTTCCCATCTGGAGCTTGGCTTTTTTAGTTCTAAGCTTTCCCTGTCTCTTTTTGCTCTCTCTCCCTGTTTCCTCTGTTTCTTGGTTTCTCTGTTTTTGGTTGCAAAAACCCTTACGGTCCTTTTTGCATCAGAAACGTAGCTTATCGTTTCTGTTAGGGATCTGAGGGTGTTATTCTGGATAAATAAAGAAACCCTTTTGCCTTCTCATAAATCTTAATGCTTCTTGGTTTGGTTTTGATGTTTGAGATTCATGTCTCCAGTTCTCAGTGAAATCCTCCGTTCGGGGTTTATGGTCAGTTCCTCTCTCAGGCGCAGGACCCATCTTGTTCAATCTTTCTCAGTTGTGTTCCTCTACTGGTTCTATGTTTTCTCATAAATAATCTCTGTGTCAAGCTGAATCATATATTATAACTACTTATAATAGTCGTCCTACTACGTATCTATAATATCTGTTCTTGGGTCCTGCGTCTTTCGACTCCTTAAGCTTAGATCAAACGTAAAGATCCCATCTTTAGTGAGATTACTAGTGGTTGATTGGTGTAAATACATAAAAACAATATCGACTATGGCGTCTTCTAGTGGGAATTCCTCTGTTTCCACTCAATCTCAGTTTCAAAACTCAGGCTCTGAAGAGGAATTGCATCAGTTGATGGATCAGAGGAAGAGGAAGAGAATGCAATCCAACAGAGAATCTGCGAGACGATCAAGGATGAGAAAACAGAAGCACTTGGATGATCTGACGAGCCAAGTGACACATCTAAGGAAGGACAACAACCAAATCCTGACAAGCATCAATGTCACAACACAACACTACTTGAACGTTGAAGCTGAGAATTCCATCTTAAGAGCCCAAATGATGGAGCTGAACCAACGACTCAACTCATTGAACGAGATCCTCGACTTCATCAACACCAGTAATGGGGTCTACGAAACAGAGGGTGGTCCCCAAGCAAGCACTGAAAGTTTCAGGAATCCATCATGGCATCTCCTGAACCAACCCATCATGGCATCTCCTGATTTGTTCCAGTACTGAAAAGGATTGGTGGCTCCATGTTCATGATTCTCCATGAGTGGACATGAATAAATTTGAGGGATTTACCTTTTCTTTTGATGAAATTATTACAAAATATTGTATGTCATGTCAGGTTAGTAGATAGATTGGTCCAAGCAAGAACATTTGTGCCAGAAGCAGACCAAGTGTTGCCCTTTCATGGCTATACGGGACTAAGTGGAATAATTTAACAGGACCTACATGTTACCTATGGCTTTCATTGCATCCTTATAATGATTTGTACTTCAGTTTTTGTTTTATTTCCCTTATTTGAGTGCCTACATCTGAAATTCAAATTTTATCATATAAAATAAATAAATAAATATATATATATATATATAATAGGTTTGGAACAAGAATAATAAAAAGGGTCCGACTCAAATTTAAATTCAAATTCAAATTAGTATGCGATAAAGTCAATGAGTCAAATTGAAGTTAATTATGTTTTAAGTTAAATTTAAGTTTTGTTGAATAAAATTAAAATTTTTAAAATATGATTGAAAGAAATAGTTCTTACTTATCGAATAATTTAAAGTTTAATTGAAAAATATATTACTAAATAAAAATTAATTGAATTATTTTTATTTATAAAAATTAATTAATTTAAAAAACTGAATAATTCATTAATAAATTGGTCCATTTTTAACGATGAAAGTTATTAAAATAAATGAAACCGAAAATTTAAAAACCGGATCAAAAAGTCAGACGATTCAAGATTTTTACAATTGAATCGATCGAACTGATTAAGTTTTTTAATTATTGAGATCAATCTATTGTCATCTCTAATTTAGCAGAGCCAGAGTGAAGACATGATAAACCTATAAAATGTTAATTAAATTTTCAAACTTATTAACTTAATTGACATCTTAAAAAGAAGGGTTAATTACAAAAAAAACCCAAACTTTTATTAAATTTTTAATTATATCTCGAACTTAAAAAACTAGTAATAAAATGCTAAAACTTTCAATTTTTTTCAATTTTAGCCTGAATTTTAAAAAATAGCAATAAAATGTTTAAACTTTTAATTTTTTCAATTTTATCCCAACGCTAGTATTTTTTAAAGTTTGCTTATGTGACTTGCCACGTGTTTCAAACACTTTAACTATTAATATACATCAGCCAAAATTAACACAATAAATGAAAATTAATGAAATGACATCATTTTTTAAAAATGACTTAAATCAGATTATGCAGCCTCGACAACCTTACGCTTTGATTTCAGTTTTTCCATTCATTTTATGTTTGTTCTCTCGATGCCTTCACTCTTCAATTTTCAGATTATGCAATCCCGACACTCTCACAATGTGCATCAAAAGAACGAACTAAAAACGAAGATCTTACTAGTACAATACATTATAATGAGAGAGTAGTTTAGAACGTCAAAAGAACAAACAAAAAATAAAGAGCTAAGGACATAAGGAGAACAACAGATAACGTCAAGTTATAATTGAATAAAAATGAAAGTTTGAGTATTTTATTGTCACATTTTAAAGTTTGAGCTAAAATTGAAAAAATTTGATATTTTGAGCTTTTTATTGGCACCTCCTAAAATTCGGGCTATAATTGAATAATTGACGAAAGTTTAAATGCTTTTTTTTGAGTAATTAACCTTTAAAAGAATGATTAAGGTTTCTGTATACATTTGTTGCATACGTCAAGATGCAACAACTATCAGTTGTTAAATCCACTAGCATTAGTCATCTAGAATAATTAATTAATTATAATGGCGTATTCATCTCTAATTTAATACATCGCTTTACACGTGAATTTATTTTTAATAACATACCCATCTCACGGGTGAAGTATAAATAAATAATTAATTAAAATAAGATCGATTAATAGTAATTATAGGCATGATTGTAGTTTTCTTCTTTTTTTTTACTCTTCAAAGTAAATTCCCCTTCAATCTTGAAAAATAATTACAAAAATTAATTAAAACCAACAATTAAAAAACACAAATAGTTCAATCAGTTCATCCGTGAAAACCTTGAACTAATTAATTTTTCGGTTTGATTTACTTTAATAACATTTATTATTAAAAATCATCCAATTTATTAATTAATCGATTAGTTTCTTAAATTAATTAATTTTTATAAATTAATTAATTTTTATTTAACAATCTCTTGTTTCAATTAAACTTTAAATTCTTCGATGAGTAAAGACAATTTCTTTCAATTATCTTTCAAAATTTTGTGCCAAAAAAAAGATTCTAGCTTATAACATATTAAAGTTGTATTTTTTTCCCAAATTTTAGAGGTAACTATTGTTTGGAATTTTTTAATTTAGTATTATATTTTTTAAAATTTTCAATTTAATGACCAATCTTTTTAAAATCATACAAATTAAGTGAAAATATTGTTTTTGTTGATGTGGTTAGTGGATAGATATCTCCGTGGTATTCGGTGGGGGAACAAATCTTTTGTTCCCGATTAATGTATGCCCCTGTTTTCAAGTGATCCCAGCCTCTAATTGTCGTGGATCTCATTTATTAAAGGGATAGATTTTTATAGAATAAAGTAAGCACAGAATAACGAGAACAGATGATTTGGTTCATTTGGTCGACATGTTATGTCGATAAGAATAACATTTTCACTTAATTTATACAAAATTTAAAAAACCTAATCACTAAATTGAAATCTTTAAGAAATTAGACACTAAATCAAAAAATCCTAAACGATTTAAGCACTTTTGAACATGTTATTCTTAAATTAAAATGTGAATCAAGAAAATATTTGAATCAAACAAATTCTCATGTTGAGGAAGTTTTCTTTTCTTTTCTTTTTTTAATTTATGAATCGAATTCTAAAGCAACTAGGCCGGTGACTATACTTGCCCTATGGACTATACTTTCAAGTTGATTAATAAAATCAAAAGATGCCAAAAACCAAATTCCAAGTTGAAAAAAGGAATCAAAAGATATGATTTGGAACATATTTTAATTGGTTTACCACAAAAATTCCACGCCCCAAAGTTAATCAGTATCAAATATCAATGCCCACTAAAAGATAATGCAGATGCTGTATAGAAAATATAAATAATTTAATACAAATAGATTATAAAAAAAGCATATTTTAGAGATGACGATAAGTTTTAAAAAATATAAATTTTTGTTAATTTTTTAATTATAATCCGAATTTTAAAAAGTAGTAATCAAATGTTCAAATTTTCAATTTTTTAATTTTAACCTGACGTTAATATTTCCGTTAAGTTTAAAAATGACTTAAATCAGATTATACAGTCCTAACGACCTTACTGATATAATACGCAGTAAATAATTTAATATAAATAGATTTTAAAAAAAGTATATTTTAGAGATGTTGATAAGTTAAATTAAATAAATAGAGACTGGACGTGTGACAAAATTCAGAAGACAGACAATTGGAAGTGGACAAAAGTTAGTGGACGTTGGTCTGTTTTGTAGCTATTACTGAATGATTTGGCCTTGGTTCAACGTATGTGAATTTTGTGATTTGATTTTTTAATTTTAATTTTTATGTTTTAAAAATAATCTGAATTTTAATATAACATTAATTTAAAGTTAGGAATTAATGAAAAATAATAAATTATGATATAAAATTGTGTGAAAATTAAATAATAATATAAAATAAATGATAATTTAAAAAAATAATAAAAATATCAAATAACATGAAAGTGTAATGTAATTAACCTATTTCACTTACATGCTTGCATTAATTTGTGTTTGAACTTTTTTGATTTTCTATTGGCTTAGAATTAATTGTTCTTCTTCATTCTTATATTATATATATTGACTTTTTGCATCAAATGCTAAGTCTTAAGAGTATACTCCGACCAACTTTTGCGTGTCACCTATACTCTGATATCTTGAATTAGTAATAGGGATGACAATAAGTCAGGCCGAGTTTGAACCCGTCCAAGTTAGAGTTGAACCTGATCGCTTTTGTTGGAACTCTAGCCCAGACCGATCTTGATCGCTTATATTTTTTGATTAAAATGTAGAAATGATGTCATCTTTTGCAAAACGATATTGCTTTGGTTATATGTGTTAAGCTTCGGGTCTGGGCAGTTGGAGCTCAAAGTTGGGTATGTCCTAGTTAGCTCGGATCAGATCTGGCTCGTTGACCTCGAGCTCAATTGTCACATCTGATTATTCCTTTTTTTTAGCTTATTGGAAGAATAGAAATTGGAAGGACATTGTCTAAATTGATTATATAACCAAAAGCATTGTTATTCCAAATTATTATTAGCAATATTTGCATATAATCATTGTAAATTAGCAATCCTTGTAGGATAATCGAGTAACTTGATAGGGAGACTTTAACACATTATTTATAATGGTTCTTTTTAATATATAGTTTTTTCAATGTACATAATTTACATTTTACTTTAAAATTTTATTTATTTGAAAGATATAAGATTTTTAATATTAAAAGAAGAGCTAATTACATCAAGATCTAATATTCAGCCTTCTTTTGATCACGTCAAATCTTCTGTTCCAAATACTCTGTTCCAACCATGTTCTCTTAAATCTCATCTATTCATTTATGTAAAATCCACGTAAATGTATGAATAAGATTTAATATAACATAATAAAAATACCATAATCAGTATAGAAAATCTGATCTTTCTTAAAAAGGACTGAGTTAGGAATATAATACGGATTCCGAATTCAACGATGGCACATTTTCCGTAACAATTACAAAGTAATCTTTAGATTCAGTTCAGTGGGGTGGACTCAGTGTTTGAGATGCCATTGCACTTATCATAAATTAGAGATGCATCGTCATAATCTAATCAATTAAATATCATTTGAAACTGATACGATCCGAAAAGAATGGGCCAAGTGATAGAAGAAAAAGTTCCTATCTTGAATTTTGTAAAAAGGGATAGGTTAGTTTTTTGTATTAAAATTGAAACTTAAATCGAAAAAATAAGAAATTTAAAGTTTAATTGATATTAAATTGTTATAAAATTAGTTAAATATTGAATAAAATTAAAAGTTTTGAAATATAATTAAAAGAGATTTTTTGTACTTATCGAATAATTTTAAATTTAATTAAAAAAAGATTATTAAATGAAAACTAATAGATTTATTTTAGTTTATAAGAATATATTAATCTACAAAAATTAACTGATTAACTAATTAATTTAATAATAAGAATTATTAAAATAAATCTAATTGAAAGTTGACTAGTTCGAGATTTTTAAGTTGAATTAATTGAGTTTTTTAATCAGTGGTTTATTTCATTACTAAGATTTTATTATTAATCACTTGAATCGAGTTTGTAACTTAATCCTATATTATTTATTCGTTAAATATTATACTTAAAGGATGTGATTTATGAATTATCTCATGACTTCATAAAAAATTTGTTGACTTTAACATTAAAAATTCATTATTAATCACTTAAATTGATTCGGTCACATAATTTTAAATTATTAAATAAAATTATTAAAATATGTATTTGTGAGATATTATAGGTGTTAAAAATTTACTTAATGCACACTTAAAAAAGCTTTCATTGTATATTTCCCTGTGAAAAAAAAAAGTTATGTCTGTGTAAATGAAATTATTTGAGTTGGACCATAATAAGCTTTCACTTAGTGATATTATACCTTCTCCCCTTTTTAAAGCTGACCTGACATTATTTTTACATTGTTAAATAGATCGCATTGTTATATAATTATTTTTTAATTAATCAGAAATTGGGTCTCACAGTCACGTGATAATAGGAACTACTATTTATTCTTTTCAAAAGGTGAGTGTTACTTGTCACGTGACAATAAGACTCATATTTATATATTTTAGATACCGAGACTCACTTGTTATATGACAATAGAATCACTTTTTATTTAAAATTAACGCGTTTAACTAAAAGTTAATCTCATTAAACTTTTCATTCATTTACGGTTTGTTTTGAATGTTTTGAAAACGTTGAAGTTCAATTTAAACGCTTAGAAACATTAAGCTTTGTAAAAGTATTCATTCTTCCCTTCTCTTTTTTTTTCATTTTTTCTTACAAACTTTTAAAAGAAAATTTGGACCATTGTTTGAAGAATACTCATGTAATGTCAAGCAGCAAAATTTGTGGTTCAAGAGAAGGGAATCCAGTACCCATCAACTAGCAAAAGAAAGGATAAGTGGATGGATTTAGGTGCATGGAATAATAATTAATATATAAGAAAGATAAGTCATCCATAAGAGGAAGCAAATGAATGGTATAAAAATGATCTATTATGCTTTTGCCTTTCCATATTTGTATTCCATGAATGGTGTGAAGAAAAAAAGAGGGAATAAAAAGTCTTAACATGCGATTAAAGCATATACTCATCCACTAATGAAAAAAGGTTAAGCAACATTGAAAAACGGTGTCATTTTCCGTTTTGGTAACTTAGTGGCTAGTCAGTAGTTTTAATGGGTTTTATGTAAGAGAGTGATTTGAGTTTAATTAGTGGATTTTATTATAAGAAAAAACAATCAAAGTTCATAGTGTCCACTTACTAATATGGACAAGGCATGATTTAGATGAAAGAATTTCAGAACCCACACTCTAATTATCTCAAGTTTTAAACCTTTTTGAATTATATGTGTAATTCACTATTGGTATATTTGGTTAAATGGAATAGGAATTCTCTATTCTTAGTGTATTCTTAACATTTATATATTCTTGTCTTTGGTTAGAAAAAGAGAAGGAGAATAACTATTATGAGGTTTTGTTATTCCCTAACCATAGAGAGTAGCTAAAAACACCATACTTTATCTTTAGCTATTCAAATAATAATAATAAATATAACTGATAAAAATAATAAATTTGCAAAAAAATAAAAAATAATTTATAAAAATAATAAATTAATAGTAATAAAATTAATAATTAGTAGAAAATTAAAAATAATATTTATTAATAATAATACGAATAATAAAATTAATAAGAATGATAAAACTAATAATAATAATTAAAAAATTAATGACAACAAGAGCAACAACAACAACAACAACAATAATAATAATAATAATAGATAAAAATAATAAATTTAATAATAAGTAGAAAATTAATAATTAAGAATAATTAAAAATAAATAAAAATAAAATATAATAATAATAATAATAATAATAATAGTAATAGTAATAATAATAACAATAATAATAATAATGATTTTTTGTCTTTTTGTTAGTTATTCTTTTGTCATTCTAAGTTTATATTTTTAAACCAAACATTGACATAGAAATTCTTTAATAGCAAACCAAACAAAGTAATACTCATTATATTCCATTCCTGAGAATAACCATTCTATTCCTATAGATTTGGAAAAGGAAAAAGGCCGAGCAACTTAGTGTATTAACAAGGATTATTTTTTAATTAAGTATCTAAATTTTTAAAATTAAAAACCTTAATTAAAAAAATGCCTTTCGTTATTATCGATGTTTAATGTTTAAAAATCGGATCGGAAACTGAACGGTAAGACAAAAATGTTTAAGGTATAAAAGGTTCAACTAAATCGTCATAAAATTGATTAAAGATTAAATAAAATTAAAGAATTTAAAATATGATTGAAGAAGACTGTCTTTAATTTAAAATTTAATTGAAAAAGAAGATCGATAAATGAAAATTAATTAGTTTATTTTAATTTATAAAAATTGGCTAGTTTATAAAAATTGACCAATTAATTAATAAGCCCATTGATTTTTAACAACAATGTTACTAAAACAAATTATACGAAAAAGTTAAAAACTGAATCAAAAAATTAACTAGTTCAAGATTTTCACAAGTTAGTCAGTCGATATAGATCAATTTTTTAATCATTATATAACGTAAAAGCTAATATTTGAAAGAGTTATATAAACTCTCAAAGTATCGGTCTTCACGTATATCAATATTAATGAAGATAATCTTTTAAGTTAGATTAAAAAATTAAAAAATTAAAAATTGATAAAAATATATATATTTTTTAATTTATTATCCCTTTAAATTTTAAGCTTCTACTTGAATAAGATGACGAAGATTAAATTTTCTATTTTAATTATGATATTTCTACCATATTTTATTAAATTTTATTAACATATTTATATAAACCCTATATAAATATATAGAGAAGATATAATAAAATAAGATAATAACGTAACACTGTAACAGAGGACTTGATGGCGTGGTGTGAAAGGTAAAACCGAGAATGGCGTGAGATTACAATGACATGCACATATAAAACCTTATTCTAATCAAAATGATTGAGTGCAACGAAAACCGATGTGCTAGTCGCTCCAAACTTGGGTAAGTTACGGCTTGCATCAGCTACAACGACAGGCATGATAAGTTGATTTATGTTTTCTAACAAACATTTTAATTGGTTTTATAAAATATTGAAGGCTTTAACTTTGTCTTTTTGGTGGTTTCTTTGCACATGGAAAGGTACAAGAATTAAAATATTTTAAATAGGTACAAGATTTATAAAATAAAAATTTAAAATTTATAAAATTAAAATTTCTTTTTGGTGGTTTTATAAAATAGGTACAAGATTTAAAATATTTAATAGATATTAGACTATCATAGATAAAAATTAAATAAAAAATTAAAATTTAAAAGATTATTAAAAGATATTGTTTTTACTCATTAAAGAATTTAAATTTAAATTTTAAAAGATATTGTTAAATAAAAATTTTAAGTTACAAAATTTGATCAATTAATTAATAAAATCATCAATTTTTAACAACAACAATTATTCAAGTAAATTAAATCAAAAAATTAAAATTGAACTGAAAATTTAGTTAATTTAACATTTTTATCTTAAGTTTAATTAAAAAATTATTAATTAGTTTATAAAAAATAATTAATTTATAAAAATTGACTAGTTAATTAATAAACTAATTAGCTTTTAACAACAAAAATTATTAAAACAAATTAAACCGAAAAATTAAAAAAACAAAAAATTAAACAATTCAAAATTTTTAAGATTAAACCGAATAAAACAATTGAATTTTTTAATCATTGACTTATACCAACTCTACTTATTATCTCTTTCAAGAATTTAGGCACCAAAATGTTCTGAACTCCGAGTTTGTCAGTGATCCACTTTGCAAATATCATCATCCACAGGCCGAAATTTCAATCTATAAAGGATCAACCATAGAGGGTATTTCTTCTTTTTCGGTAAAAGTTTGGATACATTTCAATCTATGATTGGCCAATTTCCAAGAAACCATCGTGATTAGAGCTGAGTATACGTGACATGAACACATTGTTACATCAGTAGTAACAGACTTGGCGGTAGAAGAACCATACCGTGAGAGTTTGAACAATCGGTGTAGCAATTAACTACTGCGTAGGCCAGTTATATTAAGACATAGGCCTAATGAAACATAACAAACTAGGTAAGACATTAATCTATAAAGCCGTGGGATGATCACTGACAATGTCGCTAAAAGAGAATTTAGAGTCAATGGCATGCTTTATATTCAGTTAACAGAAGAGGCAAAGAGCCCCTTTTGAGAATCTTGATCGGGCATAAACAAAGCAGCTGAATTGAATCCTTTATACAAAAACTTGCTTTCAATATAGAAGCATTCATTTCTGCAGTCAGTTGTCGAATGAAACAGCCACGAAATGGAAAGATCTTATAGTTTTCATCCTTAATCATAAGGTATTTGGATGTATGCTGCATCACAGGCAAAAGGGACGTCAGCATACATACCGGCTAGAGCACACCGTATGCACTCCAAGACCGTGAATAGGTACCCAAATGCCACGAATGTCCAGAAGTGCATACCCAATTTACCCCAATAAGCGGCAAGCGGCATCCAGCGGCTCACTGTTCCTATCACCTGGAGAGCAATCTCTAACAGCATGCCCATCACCACATGAAATCTGAAGAAGTGTGGCCACTCCTTCCTCCTCACAACTCCAAGATATGCAACAAAGAAATATGCCATCAAGAACCAGCTTGGTAACCTCCCAATGGCTCCAAGGAATGGATAGGTCAAAAACTCAAAGTTTTCGAGAAAGGGGTGCAAGTGGTATGCTGTCTCGGCATACATCCATGTTTCATGAAGAGGCATTAGATAAGGAAGGCACGCTAAAGTCCTCCACCACCATCTAGGTTTTCTGGTCATTGGTGGATACCGGAAACTGGTCGGCACATCCTTCGAGGCTCGAGGACAGGAATAAGACCTACTTCGTCTTGGTAGTAGGTTAATGGTATGGGAAAGTCCAATTAAATTGCCACCTAAAAGTGGGCTTGAAGCAGAAGAAAGATATGAAGATGGCACACCTGGTATTAAGAAAAATAATTAAGCATAAAGATTGGAACATCTCAGATTCTCCACAGATTTGGGATTATCTTTGAAGTTTATATATGAGTCAGAATCCTTGTTCAATAATATCCCTCCAATTAGCAGGAATACAGAAAGGAAACTAAAAGAGTTAAAATCCGACAACAATACTTTCCCATACCTGCAAACAACCAGGATTTAGTTTCCATGAATCCTCTACATGAATTCCTGACACTTGACAGTGCTGCCTTGGCAGGAAAACACGGAGCACATACAGAAACCAAGTAACTAGGCACATCCTTACATCCCCCGGTATTTGTCAAAGCACGTCCAACATTCATTGTACAGCTACTTGAAGTCATTGGCACATACCTGGATCACAATCATTCAAACAATATGATGCAGAATGATATGAGAAACAACCTCAACATGAAGCTGTAACCCACGCTAGAATAACCAAGTCATAGTTGTTTACATAGGATCAACAGAACGTAGTTACGCAGAAAAGGAACACCAGGCCCACACGGATTACCAATTCCCAACCCTTTACAAATTCATCTTCTTAATGACAAAAATTGCAAACTTGTTTGAAACGCATTAACTGTCATCTGCCATGTAATTACGTCACTAATTTCACCAAATTAACTATACAATTTTCAGCAGCAAAAATGAACAAATAGATGCATTTCTTGATTGATGCGATCTTCATCCATCATCAAACAAAAGCACCCACAAGACACTTAAAAAGTTATAGAAGAATCTTGCTGATTACCAGGTTATGAGACAGAAATATGCAACACTACCTAACAACAGAAAAGCCACATTCCTGGCACCTTTCTTGCTTAAAACGCGCCAGATTAAACCGAATTCCCATCAGCTTGGAAACTAATCAAACACTCTACCATTAGTCTACTACAACTAAAATACACCTAATGTGAGTTTTGAGAACGCCTTTTTTTTCTTTTTTCCTTGAAGAGTACTAAAAACCATGGTCAAAGTCAATCACTTCAAAATAACACCACTTACAAGCCACAAAACCAAAAGGGTATACACTTCCTTAATATCATGTTCTAAAATTATGTCAACATAACCTATCATTTCTCTGAACTCCAACCAATCCCCACAAGAGAAACCATGACAAGCAGTCTCCATATATGTACATTAACAAGCGAGAATGAAACTTTCTTCGTGAATTAGCCTGGGAGAGCGTGAAAATACTTACCTTGACTTCAAATATCGAACCTTCCGTTCACCTGAGAAGAAGAAGGCGTTAGCTCAGTAGGGTTCTGAAATTGAATTGCATCATCATATTCATTCCCTGGTTTCACTAATTCTATCCTCGGCATTTGTCCTAACATGTGTTGTCCCTCATAGGCCCAATTCCTATGGGCTTATGGCTCAAATTCGAAGTTATGACATCACTGCGTCCGATCAGACAAGCTAGTTAATTGACGTTCAACATGGCCAACCTTTGTTCAATGCCCAAGTTGTACCCTAAACGAGAGATTAATTATCAATTTTTTATGTCATTCTTATGAATAGGGTTTTTACTTTTTCGTTATCCAACCCCAAGAATAGGGTTTTTTCATTTCAATCCGAGTCACGACTTAAAGTTCGGATCATGCTCAAACCTTTCGATCCAAGTTCAGTTTGAATAGTCAAACAGTTCAAAAAGTTTTCGATACAAACAATTTGACTTAAAATTTTATCATTTTAGGTCAATTTATCATCACTCTGTGAGAATTCATGTTCACCTTTTAGAATGATCCAAGTAGCATAAGAAACTTTCGAAGCAGCCCTAGCGGTGGTTGAGTTTGTGGAGTAAAAATATATGAAACTAAAAGGTTGTGTGCTCAAATCTTCTTACTTGTACTATCATGATCGAACTTATCGTATAAGACTTGCTTAGTATAAAGTACTCGGTTGGTATAATTTACAAGCTATTGCATCAATCCGAAAATTTACTCAGTGCGTATCCGAAAGATAGCAACTGTGGATTTCTCTGTCTAAAAAAAAACTTTCAAAGCATTTTTCTAATTTACTTACAACCTTAAGGTTTCATTTGGTAATAAACAACGAAGGAATCAGAATAAAAAAACATAAAAATGAGAATAAAATGTGAGAATCAAAATAAGAATGAAATTATTAATCATACGTGAGTGGTATAATATTAAACAAAGTTAATAGTTATATTTGTATTTGATATTAATATTAAAAATGACAATGGGAAATTTTTTTACTCATATTTTTTATTATATAATTTATTTTGTACATTTTTATTTTATAAATAATTAATCAAAAATTTTCAATTATTTATAAAATTATTAATTTTTAAATAATTATGAATTATTTTTATGATAAGAATAAAAGTATTAATGAAACAAAATAAAATAACTATTAAAAAATAAATATAAAACATTATAATAAGAATAAATATCTTAGTAATATTTTAATAATATCTTTTATCTCTTATTTTCGATTATAGCATATACCCGCACTTTTTTTTAATAAAGGGAAAATAAAACATAAATTACAAAACGAGTTGCGAGAATCGAGTCCCAGACATATCCTCAAGAAGAAGAGTAAGGCATATACCTACACTTTCGTCATAAATAAAAGTTCATTCCTTATTTGATCCATCGCCAGTAACTAAATAACTTAAAAGTTAAAAAATAAAGGTTGTATTATCATTTACACTTCTTTATTACTTATTACCAAACAAGACTTAAAAAGAGAATGCGAATAGATAATGTAGATATGTTGCGATTTGTAAATATTCAATCACTGAAATTCAAATTATTAATTTATGAAATACTTTATTTGAAATACATAATTTACAAATTAGTATGTTTATTTAATTTATTTAATGCGAGTTTAAAAAAAGATAATTACATTCTATTATAAATGAAATTCGTATTTACATATATTTGGCATAAGATAATGTAAATAACTAGATTATTGTTGATTTGCCAAATCATATTGATGAGAACAAATCAAGTTGGTAGTTTCCTTGAGAAGGAAGACAATTAAAGATTAATTTGTAAGTTATGAACTTACGATGAACACAATAAGCATGTCCTTTTTTAATTACCATCAATAACAAGGTCATTCCTTATAAATTTTTTAAAAAATATTAAAAACGACGTCGTTTTTTAAGTAACATTCGGGCTCGGCCGAAAACTTTTGGCCCATGGCCAATTAATCGGGGCCAAAATTGACATCTTTGTCCAAATATAAAACTCAGCTAAAAAATGACTATGATTGATTTAACTTTTTAAAATAATGTTGATTTGATTTAATTCAAAGATTTTCTTTCAAACACGAACTTGTCCTAAAAGATACGCTAATCCCTTTGCACGATAATCTGACTTATCTCCGTTAAAGCAAGATTCAACCTTGTCCTGTAATCATCGACCAATTTACTTGTTCTCGAACAATTTACAACCCTTGCAGTGTTCCACTAATTTAGCCATATTTGAAACATTATCACTTTTAATAAGAATTAATCATAAGTCATATGGAATTAAAATTTTGAAATAAGTATAGAAAAAGCTCAAAACCTATTAAAATGGGCTTTGGACTCTTTCCTAAATTTGAGTTTTTTCAATATTGGGCTGAATTTCAGTGGAATTAAAATTAGAAAAATTTTTAAAATGACCAAAATGTTAACTCTATTTACAGTTAAGCCCTTCCGTTAAAAGCGGTTGAGATGAAGAGAAGAAAAGGACAAAAATAGCAAAGCAATAGTAATTTATCGCTAGTTAGTACTCACTCATCACTTCCACCTTCTGTTTCTCTCCTCTAAAGCCGTTATAAACGATCGCCGCGAAACCCTGCCGCCATTCTCTGCCGCCAGGAAACCTCCTCTACTCTGGTTTTCAGTTTTTCGTCACCGCCAGTTATTGTTTAGGTCTATAATTGAATCATCTTCTGGCGAGATATCGATTTATTGTGTTTTTGAAGCTGCCAGCTTTCAATTGATTTTGAACAAGTAGGATCCTCGTGAACCCTAGTTTCAATGTGATTTTGGATTACTGGATTGTTCCCTGTCGTACGAACATTATCGTTAGTCTTAATCTCTTGCTCCAAGTTTGTTTCCTCTCTCTTTTTGTTGGCTGCGTCTTATTACTTGACTTGTACGCTTTTTTCTTCTTTTATTTTTTTGAAACAAAACAAAGTGTGGGTTTGTTTGTTTACAAGTTCGAGTGTTGCATTGTTAAAGAACGTGAAAAATCGTTAGCTGGTATGAAGAGTTAACGTATGGAACCTTGAATCCCACTGCATGATCTTCAAAGACCTTTTGATGTTTGTAGAGATGCTCATTAGTTTAATTTCTCTCTGTTTTATGTTCACAATTACTGCTCAGATGATACGAAATTTGTTGTACGCAGATTTGAACAGAGCTTCAAGCGTATTGTTTATGTTCCTAGTAATTGGAAAACTCTAGGAAGAATCTTATGGATAGATGCTTTAGTCTTAAGGCAAGGACATGCATTGTTGTTCTAATTGTTTTACATTGTTATGAGACAGTCCATTGAAGTGTCTAAGCAAGTTTTTGTTTTTCTTATGCTGTTAACTTCTTTAAGATCTTAAGTTATAACAAATTGGTTTATTTGGTCGCATTGGCTATTTTATTGTTTGCATATATCATGATAAACCCATTTGCTTCCGTGATTTGTGAGTGTATGTGAAATTTTGGGGTTTGGGTTGGATTCTGGAGGAAAGGTTGTTTTGCCATGTTGAATTTTTCTTATGTATTGAACTGCCAAACTTATTTGTTTTGAGATTCGAGCATTTTTCTCTTGCATGTTTCATGGGAAGTTCATTAGGATCATATATGGAATGGTTATTTTTCATTTCTTCAGGATGATAAGGAATTGTGATTCCTCTCTTGGGGACATCAAAATTTTTTCATTTATTTTTTTGGAACATATCAACGTTTTTCATTGTTGATTGTCATTGATTTATGTTCATTCCTTTATCAGATTGTCAAATTCTAAAGAAATGTCTTTCTATTATCCTACAGGGATTTCTAGTCTTCTTTTGTGCTTGGTTTCCTTTTTGCCTCTGAACACTAATGGGAGCAGCTTGCTGTACTGCGCCAAAATATAAAGAACACATAAATAGACATAGAATTGACACTTTGAATAAGTATGCCAAATGTTCCCCATCATGGAGCTTCCCTTGGGAAAATCGAAAGCGTGTGGCTGGTGAAGTTGAGGACTCTTCTCATCCAAAGTCTCGTGGAAATAGCAGAAGTCTTGGTGCCGAGATTAAAGATCCAGTAGCTTCTGATCAGCAAAATCATTCTGAGGGGAGAAGTCAGCGTGACAGTTTGGGAACTCCTGACATGTTTGAATCACTGGTGCATCAAGGAATAGGTATGAATCTAACGTGTCAGCCTTCAAGTACATTTTTTTATCCCATTTTATTTTGGATAATAAAGCCTAACCAGTGGGGTGAGCCTTGGAGCAACCGGTAAAGTTGCTCCTTTGTGATCATAATGTCACAAGTTCAAGGCACGGACACAGCCTCTTTGTAAAAATACAAAGGGAATATTGCGTCCATCATGACTCACCCCAGAATCCCACAAAGCGGGAAGCCTTGTACACTGGGTATGTTGACTTTGACTTTAATAAAGCCTGACCATGCCTTTTGTGCCTTTGACTTCGTTTCCCCTACAGACCATTTTTTATTTCAATTATTTCCGAAGCTAGCTGGTCCCTGTTATTCAGATAGATATTTGATTCTTTTGGTAACTATTTTCATGTTTAACAAGTTGTTTGGAGTAAGCTAGTATAGTTACCCATTCATTAGATAGCACAGAAGCTAACGACAATAAAATCTATATGGAAGTATTACAGGTTACAGAAAGTTTTGTAATTCTTTGCTATCTATATGTGCAAGCTTTGGTGTCTGCGCCATCACTATGTTAATGTGGAAAACTTGTTCTAGGATATGATGTTCTTTTTTCCTTGGTTTTTTATTCTATTCTGTTCACAGTGAACATTTTCTTCAGCTTGCATGATAGAGATTTTTGCTAGTTGCTGTTATTAATTACAGTCTACTGCATTCATATCCTTTTGATTGCTTTTTATTTCAATTCCTCCCTCTTGCTGCTTAAAAGATAGACCCTGGTCTTTTAGATTGAACATTGAGCATATTCTGTGGACATTGAAACTTCTAGGCTCTAGTTTATTTTTAATTTTGGTCCATAAATGCTTGCTCAGTAATGCAATTGTTATCTGGTTAGCATTGATCTAGGGAATACTATTTTTTAGGTACCACCTTATCAACTAAAAGTTGTTACCTTGTTCTTACACTATAGTATAAACATTTATGTTATGATTATCAACTGACAATTCTGCATTTCAAGGTTTATAAATGTTTTTATCATTTAACCGTAGTTGAAGAATTAGTAGAAAGTTGATGTGAAGGAATTTGCATGCAAATACATGTTTGCTTTTAATTTTGTTGTGCATTGAAGATTAAAAATTTCAAGCTTAGTTTGATCGTTTCATTTTCTTTTTGGTACTTAATCATTCTAACACTCTTGATGCAGACGTATCTTTGAGAAGCAGCAACCTGGTTGAGGTGAGTTTTGACCTTTGAATATATGAGAAGATTCCTGCCTTCCTCCTCTCTTGTCTAGAATTTTTGTTTTCTCTGTTGATGAACGATCTTCCATCTCTTTACCATTGACTATCTTTTAGGTAAACAGCTTGGCCGAATCGCTTGATGCTAGTGAATTATCTTCATCAAAGCTTTCATACACCGTACCTTCTCCAATTCCAACTCATGTTCGTGATCCTATCCATGATCATCTACTTCATCCTAACACAACCTCATCCAGACAGTCTCCAATTTCACCTAGATATCATCTATTGAGGCAGACTGCTGATAGTCCACTTCCAGGAATGAAGTCACCAAATAACTATGAATTATCTGAAGGAAGACCATCACTTGGACTTTCGTCTGGTAGCCATAACTTAGTCATTGGTTCACTTGGAGGATCTTCTGATTGTTGGTCAATAAAAAACTTTTCCGAGTTTGATGCCTCTTCTCAAAGAGAAAGGGGGTCTTTTGATAGTGAACAGTTTGGCTCTGACTTGAACAAAATAGGTGGTGGAAGCAGCAGGTTCTCACATTCTTCCTCCTCAGATCTATGCACTTGTGCAGCTTGCTCAAAGTTCTTGAATGAGAAATCTCAGAGGCAGAGCTCTGTGGTTTCTGTGCTTGTATGTGGTCATGCATACCATGCTGAGTGCTTAGACATGATGATAACAGAGACAGATAAATATGATCCGGCATGCCCGATATGTAAGGAAGGAGAGGAACGAGATTTAGCAATGTCCAAAAAGGCTTTTATAACTGAAGCTGATATAAAAATTAAGATCCATAAAATATTAAGAAACCAGGTTATAGATGGTTCTCTTGACCGTGATTCTGATGATTTTTGTCATGAAAGAATAGCGCACAGGATGGAGGCTCACCAAGGACAGAATTCAATTCCACCGCAGGGAGGTCCTCTGTAAAGCCATTCTTGAGAAATCACTCCTCATTTGAGTCCAGATGGAGTTCCTTTGTAGAAAAGGGTTCCTCCAAGAAGCAAGGTATTTGCGCACCATATCATAAAGATTGAGAATCTTAGTAGTTGAATGTTAAATTTCTGTCTCTTGATTATCCCAGGAGTGATGCCAAGTTGTTTAACTAGTTCTAACTTAGGCAGATTTCTTCATTCTATTCTTCTATTGTAATCGGGTTTTGCATCACTCCGCATGCAGCCTTCTTTTTTTGTCATATAGAAGAGAAAGATAAGGAAAAAAAAGAAAAGAACAATAGAACCACGTCATTTGATCTGTTAGTTTGAGGAAAAGTTTTAGGAATATTTTTTATTTTTTTCATATGATATTGAAGCAGCATCTTTATGTGCTGCTCAATTCACAACTTGTGACATTCTTGCGCCATTAATGAATGGTAAGACTAGTTCTACATGCGAGTGGTATCATTATTTACTCAGTAGAAGTTGTATAGGATGATCAAAGTGCAGTGCAGAATGAAGTTGATGGGAACGACAACATTTGCAAGAGACCAAGGCTTTGAGAAAAAGGTGATAATTTTATGATTTTGTACGACTGATTCTTTTCTGGAACTGGCTTATCCTGTAGTTTGCTTATGTTAACATCAGTTGATTCACATTAGATAAATGATAGAGTAAGAATTTTGAGTAGGGCTGGCAATAGGTTGGGTCGAGTCCAAGCAGACTTTACCCATTTACAAACGGTCCAATCATCGTTTTGATTGGTTTTATTAGAATGACATTGTTTTATCAGGTTATTTCGAGCTTTCTGAGTCAGAACTAACTCTTCAAACCCAAGTTTGATTTAAAATCTGTCAATCCGGGACTGACGGGTCAAGGTCCAAAGGGCCAATCCTGGCTACGAGAAAATGTTTTACGTTGTCTTCATAATGAGTGGAACAAAAACAAGCCGATGAGATAGGAGCAAATATAGCAATTGTCACAAAAGGTCTACTTTGGACCCGAACTTTTGCCACAAGTCGCGCCCACCTTCGTGCGGCAATCCCACTTCAGTCCGCTTAAGCAAGATTCAGCCTCCTCACGTGAATGTAGCCGAACAATTCCGTTAGCCCTCGAACACCTCACATGCACACAAGTGTTTAAGTGTTTCCCTTACACACGAAAAGAACACAAGTGTAATAAAGTAAAGAAAGCAACAAGAGATTTTTAAATGTAGCCGAAGCTACCTCTTTCATTAACTCTCACCAAAATGTTAACAA
>JAOTAY010000006.1:1885828-1901719 GCA_025629805.1 Erythroxylum baracoense
ATTATTAGTCATATAAATTCAAATTATAAATAAGAAAATATTAAATTAAAATAAGAAAATAAAATAAAATAAATTTAGTATATTAAATATTTCATAAACAATATATTATTAATCATATAAATTCAAATTATAAATATTAAATTATTAAATTAAAACAAGAAAAATATAAATAAAATAAATTTAGTAAAAAAATATTTTATAAAAAGATACGTTGGACTTGCTTTCTATTAGTTGAGGGTTTAAGAGAAAATAATAACTATCATAAGTTTATTAATAGAAAGTAAAATTTCTATCGCAGAAGCATTTTCCTGCTCAACCTTCTTTCTACTTATCGATTTCTGCGGTGGCACTGCACTTGCCTCTAATCTCCAGTTGTTAGCCCGTAGATTTAATCATGTGACTGTATTTAAAAACTGCGATAAATAAGTACTTAATCTCATCACACTACACCAATTACCTTTTCTTTAAAAGGATAGGAAGAGGTGTCAACGCTGGATATCAAGAATCCAAATCTGGTAAAATCCTTAAAAACTTGAGATGAGAAAATATTGAGAAGGAAGGAAAGTGAATAGGACATTCTAAGCATAATATGTATCATTAGTAAGAACTATTAAACATTTTTTAAGTGTCTGTGTATACACATATATATATATATATACCTGGTTTTTAAAGTTTTTCAAGTTTTTTGAGTGACGTGAAGCTTATTAAATGGGCAGTATCATAATGTAATGAAGGTAAAAGTGTAACCAAAGGTGAAAACTCACGGGAAGGGAAGGAAGATGACAGAATTTATCGACACACTAACACTGTGATAGTTCAGGACATGCACAGCTGATGCTGAGTCTGATGCTGACACCTTTAATCTTAGGAGTGTGGTGTGGGCCTCTCAATCTCAGGTCCCGTAGTAAACAAAACAATGTCACACAACCAGAGGCTGACAACTGGAGGAGGAAGAGGAGAGGAGGAGGCCAAAAGGAACAAAGATGGCAATCATTACTTGAAACAATTCGAAAAGACTAAACCATATTTAAAAGGAAAAGAAAGAAAACCCAGAATCAATCTTATCAGTAGCACACCAAAACTCCTTCGGCATCAGATTTCTTATTTTAGTTATAATATTTTTATTATATTCTATTAAATCTTTAATAAAATAGAGTTAACTGATTTTAAGATAGAAGGAAATAAAAAGAAGCCATTTTTACTTTTCCTGCTTGTTCTTGAAAAGTAGTGATGACCC
Source organism: Erythroxylum baracoense (assembly GCA_025629805.1). Classification (NCBI taxonomy): domain Eukaryota; kingdom Viridiplantae; phylum Streptophyta; class Magnoliopsida; order Malpighiales; family Erythroxylaceae; genus Erythroxylum; species Erythroxylum baracoense. The sequence goes on from JAOTAY010000006.1 coordinate 1,887,066, forward strand.
AACGTCCTTTCAACATCGATGTGTGATTACAACACCAAACAGGAAATGTTTTGATATTCCCGTCTGAGAATCTGTCAATCTTAAAACTGGGAGTGTGCAAAAGATAGCCCACTTTTTCCATCCTCTTTTTTACAGATTACAGTGGCCCAGGCCAGAGCAGTTTTAACATATTCAGACTCTCATCCTATTCCTCGACTTGTGATGAATGAATGTATGAGAGAGGGAGAGAGTTTTTGAGCATGAAAGTACTTTTGAGTCTTCCAAAGAAATGCATTAAAGCTGAACTATTGATGCTTTTGCTTGTCAGGGAAGTTGAGGACCATCTTTCTTGTCAGTTTCTGTATCTTTACTTAGCCAATGAGCTATGCTTCTTTGAAGAACCACTAGAGGGCTATGTCTCTAGGCATTGTAGCTGTTGGCTGCTTGGATTTAGACCTGTTTATTACTTCAGAGGCCGAGAGAGATGGAGGTACATAGGCCTCAGTTTCTAATTCTCAGCATTCACAGATTGATGTAAACCTTTTTAGCCCTGGACTCTTGGCATTCACTTCTTTTTGCTCTTTTAAGCAAGTTCTACTCCTCCTTTAGCTTTTAAATGTCCCTTTTTAGCACTGTTTAGTTCAATGCTCTAGTGGGTTTGGCCTGTAAATCATATGCTTCTGTTAACCAGGTTAGGACAAAAGCTAGTCCAATTCCTGAAAATCATCCTTCAGATTACCTTTCTAAGCTTCTACTTAACAATCCAACTGCTCTGCAAGTTCTCTGCCGGTAACCCCATGATCTAGTTTTTGCATGTGAATGTGAAGCTTGAGTTTTCTTTTTTCTGTTGGAAATCTACCAAGAATGGAGCTCTGATACCAAGTATTCTAAGAACTCTCACCTATGGTTTCACAAGATTCACAAGCACATCCAACTTCTAGCTCTATGCAGCAGTTCAGTGACTCAGACCCTACCAGTCGTCAAAACCATTTCAATTACAGCACCTATGGTTCAGAGTTTAGAAGCATCAACATTTTCTCTGAGTCCCTTGGTGGTTTGCCTAACGTTCAATCCCTCAAGGACAGAATGTCCAGACCAATGAACTTTGTTCAAGCTTCTTCAATGGAGGAACAGACAGAGGTTGGTCAAACAAGACATTTAATGGATCTTCTTGGAGCTACAGACGAGACCAACAATCAAACTCAGAGGCTCTCCTTGTCTCTTGGTTCTCACTTGCTCGTCCCTCAGGTTCAATGTAGGCAGAGACCCTTAAATACTGAACTTACAGCTCCGGGTTACTTAATTTCTGGTGAGCAGACAAGAGAAGCTTGCAACATAGGAGTTGAGGAAGTAACTACAGACTACTCCTTCAGTTCCAATGCATTTAGATCTTCTCCTTCGTTGTATGAAGCAGAATCTTTTGCCATGGTTATAAGAAATTCACGATACTTGAAGCCTGCTCAGGTCCTTTTAGCAGAAATTGTGAACATCAGTGAGAAGACACTTGACATCACTGACGAAAAGTTTGCAGACAAGTTCATACATGGCAGCAGAAGAGGAGCTCTGGGACTTTCTTCTCAGTTAAAAGCAGATTTGTACAGTAACGATCTCTTAACAGCTGATAAGCAAGCAGTCCAAGTTAAAATTGTAAAGCTTGTAGCACTACTAGAAGAGGTGGGTGTAATGAAATATCATTGTCAGGATCTGTAAAAACCTGAAGTGTTAAAAACTTGTTGTAACATACGTTTCAGGTAGAGGACAGATTTGAGAAATACTACCATCAGATGGAGCAAGTGGTACTATCATTTGAAGAGGTTGCAGGATCAGGAGCAGCCAAATCCTACACTGGTCTAGCACTCCAAGCAATGTCCAGGCATTTCTCAAGCTTAAGAGATGCTATTGTGTCTCAAATCATTACTGCAAGAAGAAAACTTTCACAGGATTTACCAAGAATCAACCGGGGTTTGTCACAGCTCAACTTGTTCGATGCAGATAACACCAGACAAACCAAGCTGTGTCTTCAACAGCTTGGAATCATAACAGGACAAAGGCAAGCTTGGAGACCTATCAGAGGTTTGCCAGAGACCTCTGTAGCCATCCTGCGATCTTGGCTCTTTGAACACTTTCTGCATCCGTAAGCACTTGAACATGCACAATTAGTCTACGATCACTGCAATTAAATCTAGGTCTGAAGCAATTTTTTTTAATTACAGGTACCCTAATGATTCTGAGAAACTAATGTTGGCATCTCAGACAGGATTGACCAAGAATCAAGTAATGAAAGTTTCAAGAACTAGTTATTACCTTTCCTATTACGAATGGAATGGATTCACTGACAAAATTTATTGCTGTTCCAGGTCTCCAACTGGTTCATAAACGCTCGAGTGCGGCTATGGAAGCCGATGATTGAAGAAATGTACAAGGAGGAGTTTGCTGATTCATCTGAAGACTCGAATCCTTCTGGTCCCGTGACAAGAGAGGGTGCTACAGATCGGTCAGAAGATTGAAAGTTCAAGTGGGATTCTCTTGTTTCTTCAGGTAATTTAGTATTCAAAGAGCAGAAGCTAGCCGTCTCTCAACAGTTGAGAAGTTAACCAAATTTTGTAAAAAGTTTACTTGTTCTGCAAATTAGTCTCTTCAGATCCTGAAGAACATTGTGATTTTGAAATATCACAAACAGCTTTTGATCACAAAGACTGTTTCTGTGCACCCTTACTGCTCGTAAATCTTATTTATAAATTTACTTGAAATCTACGTAAATACGTGAATAAGATTTAATAGAAAATGATAAGAATAGTATAATCAAAACAGAAAATGTAATCCTGACGTCAATTTTTCTGCTTAAAGTCCACTAAATAAACAGCAAATTATATTTTATAATTATAAATAATATGAATTAAGCATGACAAATTAACCTAGACCCGTCAAGTCTAAAATTAATGGGCTAAGCGCGATTCGGCCTTAGTTAAGTTTGTGCTTAGATATTCAAGTCCAGTCAATTTGAACTTTGATAATATTTTTAATCCCTTCCGGTCATAACAGAATAATCATATTAGAACTAGAATTGATCTTAGATCAATCAACCAAATTAAAATTTATCACTATCAAGCTTAAAAAAATTTAAACTTTATCTCAAATTTTAAGGGACCAAGATCGATTAATCCAATATGGACAAAAATATAATTGCAACAAATTGGGATGATCATCTAAATTATAATTATATTATAGTTGCAAACGATAATAACGTTTAATGAAAGTCTTGTTGAGACACTAAATTTGAGATCTAATAATATGTAATCTTATCATTACATAGTAAAGAGGTTGTTTATGTATAATTGTAGCGTGATAAATTACAATAATCATTGTGATTTTCAACCAAAATATCAAAAATAACTAAAATATTATTTGCTTGAATAGTATTTAGAGCAAAACTGGTTGGATGCTTAAAATCAAACTAGTTAGATTGTTAGTAGAAACTTGGTTAGATCTAGAGATGACAATAGGGCCCGACTTGTCCTGGCCTAACTTGAGGTCAATTGGTCAACCTCGAGTTCATTTTTTGAAATTTTTTAGTTTAATTTTTAATTTTTAAAAAGTTGGGTTAGACTTAGTAAAGCTTAAGTAAACTCGAGCTATTACTCTCTTATCAAAACAACAGTATTTTGATAAGAGAGTTTTAATTGTTCGGATCAAACTTCAAGTCGACCTTTTAGATTCAGGCTCAAATTGAAATTTTATCAACTTAAATTTAACCATTTAGTTTCAAAATGAAATAGGTTGAACTTTAGTCGTCAAGCCTACATATATATTATTCAATGTTTCAGTAATTTTTTATTTATTTATAATTTCAAAACGAAGACTTATAAATAAACTTAACTTATTGATTTTGGGTTTAAGTTTTTTCATCAACCTTACTTATATTATTGTTTGATTATCATACAAATTGTTTGTTATATTTTTTATTTATTTACGATTTTAAAATGACAAAGTTTTAATTGCCAACCTCTATTTTTTATTATTTACAATTTTAAAATGACAATGACCTTATTTAGTAAGTGCTTGATCAACTATTTTTTGATAAATTGAGAAGTATTTAGATGTTTGACTATGTTAAATTGCTGATAATTATATTTAGTAACCAGCTAATTGGGTTGACAGATTGAACTCAATATGTTATTTTTGAAAATACACCTATGAAGAACGTCTTGCTCCACAGATAAGAAATTAAAAGATGAAAAGATGATTGCGCTCAAATATTATTCGAAATTACTCAAGCTGTCGTCTTTTACTATTATTTTTCCTTCAATAAAAAAAAGTAATATTCCAGAAAAATGAACTTTAACTTATTAATACAGAGAAAAAAAGAAGTATAATAATAATATTTTAAAAATAAATATTTAAAATATAAATTCTTATGAAAATATTAAAAAAATGTTAAGATATTATCCTTACTATTTTTTTTTTAAGTTTGCCATCGGATGGTTAAATTAGTCTATATTATCAACTGACAGTTAACCGTTGATCAGCTAAGTTAACGCAATCCGTTACTTGCTGAGTGCTATTGAACAAGTAAGTGAGGAGTAAAAGAATAAAGATGGTAACGGAAACAACTGATTTTATCCGTACTGGAAGAATCCGATAGATTAAAGCTTACGTGGCAAGATCACAGAGGTTGGTTAGCAACCAACCACCATTTCCTAAGCTTGAAGTTCCAGAAAGTACAAACACAAAGATCACCAACACCCAATCACTATACGTGTTTGTATATATATATATAAAATAAAAACCCAGACCGTGATAATAGTAAAGGCTGCTTCTTCGTCTTCGCTCTCGCGGTCTCGCTCTTTCGTGAGGAAACATGACCAGCTCTTCCTCCTCCTCTCAGTCACGCAAGGTCCAATCTTCGATTTCATTATCATTTGATTTGATTCTGTGAGGATTTTCAATTTCTTGTTTTGACTTTTGATAAATGCGTAGGCTTTAAGCAAGATCGCGTGTAATAGACTGCAAAAGGAGCTCACAGAATGGCAATTGAATCCTCCTACCGGTTTCAAACACAAAGCTACTGATAATCTCCAACGGTAGGTCGTACACCACCTAAATTTTTCTTGCACTAGTTTTCAAATTTTTTTGGAATTAATTTGAGTGGTTTTTTGACCTGAAAAAGATGGGTGATCGAAGTCAACGGAGCTCCGGGAACTTTGTATGTGAACGAAACTTATCAGCTTCAAGTCGATTTTCCAGAACATTACCCCATGGAAGCACCGCAGGTCTATATATATAATTATTTTCATTTAATTTTTGCCATTTTTTATTGTGATTAGAACTGAAATTTGGGTTTTAAACAGGTGATTTTTATCCCACCCGCGCCTCTGCATCCTCATATCTATAGCAATGGACATATATGCTTAGGTACTTCAGCACTTAATTGCTTTTTCATTTATTAGAAGCATGGTGGGCTACTGTAGCTTTCTGCCTGTTGCTAACTGTGATTTTTATTAGTTACTGTTACTTTAATGGCTTGAGTTCGTTTTCGGGATTGTAATAATGAAGTGAATTTGTAGTATTGAGGTGTTATGAACGGAATTGACATGTACTCTGTCTGCACAATTTGATTGCTTGAGAAAATTGCTTGATTTGATAATTTCCTTAAGCCCAGATGATAAAATTTAGATGGCTTTATTGCTTTTTTTTAATAGTATAATGGCTTTACGTGTAGTTGTGGTGTCTTAGGGCATTGCTAGTGAAAGGGTTATTCTTGGACAAAGAAACTGTCTGGCTCTTGCGATTTATTAAATGTGTTCTTGAGTATGTTGGTGTGTTACCGGGCAAATGTCTTGGACACAATTTTCCAAGGTTACAGATGTGAACTTATGACCACATCGTAGACTTGTATGTGGGGTTCTCAATGGGTGAACCGAATTCTGAGATGTTGCCTAAAATTTTGTGGACTGAGCTTTAAGAATACCTTCCCCCTTGCTCTTGTAAGTTGTAACCCCTTCCCTAACCATTTCATCTTGTGTTTGAGTCACCTCCTTGTAAAACAAGTACACCTTCCATTTTGTTGTGTTCTCACCCAAAACTTTGTACATCTGGAATTTTCCTCCTAGTTTTGAAGCTTCATCTAAAAGATATTACGAAACGTTGGTTATATAACTTGATTAGGTCCTTCGATCCATGAGTTATGTGCAGATGGAATTTACAAAAAGCAAATAGGATTTTGAAAACTTCTCTTGCAACTAAAGTTTAGATGTTTCAAAGGAATAAATAAGGCGTTAAAAAGTACTTTTCTACTTGTCATTCATGCCCTTCCTTATTTGATCAGGCATTTTCATCTTTGCAGATATTCTGTATGATTCATGGTCCCCTGCTATGACTGTTAGTTCTATCTGCATCAGCATCCTGTCTATGTTATCGAGCGCAACCAAGAAGGTATGGTCAACATCTAAAAGTTTGTTGTTATTTATTCTATCCACTTAGCTCACAGTACTGGTAATGAGAAAATGTCGTTCATAAGTTCTGCCATTGATGCAGCAACGCCCGGTTGACAATGATCGGTACGTGAAAAACTGCAAGAGTGGTAGATCTCCGAAGGAGACAAGATGGTGGTTCCATGATGACAAAGTGTAGTATCATACATATACTGGTATGGTATCCATTTCTTGTCCATAAAAGAATGGACTGTTGGACCCTTTGTCATCGGTAAATCTGGCCACCTCTCTACTCCATATAAGATTGAAGATGGTAACCATACTTAAGAAAGGTAGCTGATGTTCGGTAGTATAAACTCAGCAACTGTAGAAAACCGTTCCCAAAATACTGGAGTGGTTACAAAAGCTGAGACAATCACATTTCAAGTTATATGCTCAGGACAGAAACTAATGTCCCATGAAACAAGATTTCTCTTGATAAAATCTAGAAAGCAAGTCCCTCAAGTAATATACTACTGCCCTTGATCCATTAAGCATATGCCCTTATGTCCATCGCTAAAATTGTTTTGGATTAGAATAAGATTTTAATATTCTTCTGAAATAAAAATTTAACTTTAAATTACTTATCAAAATTTTTCCTGAAAGGGAAGTTTTCTTGTTGAAACATTGTCATAATCATTCTACTTCTTAAGGATACTCTCATTACCCAAACTCAAAACAAAACTTTAGCTCACTCTAGTAACCATATCTTTGCTAAGGAATCTTATGGTTTTTAGTTTTTGTTTTTCTGTTAGTTTCCTCATTAAAGAGTTCAAACTCAGACTTGGGTTTGAAATGAGTTAATGTTCCAACTAATTATAAAGCATTGAACTTGTCAATCTTGAATGAACAAATTAGAATATATTTAATTCGATTTGAATTCAGACTTGGGTTCGAACTGGATTTAGATTTGAACTTCATTAATAACAAATTTTGCAATATAAAATATCATGGATTGAACTACTACATTATCAATCGAGTTCCTTTGACATTGAACTTACTGTACAAGGATGTTCCTGATCTGTTAGTTAGTATCGTTTTGGTAAATTGGATGCGTTAATATCACCATGAAGAGGCCACTCTGGTCCATGTAGAAGAAGACGTGAAGGAAGGTTTGAATATACGTTGGCCTGTTGCTAAAATCCGCCTGGGGTCAAACTCCATCTTCCTCTCATAAAACTGCGCCCACTTATCTCCAAAGTGGTCCACCCACTCCTCCTGTGTTGTGTAATGGGGCAGGTACTGCTTCACCTTGATCCCAGCATCATCACAGAATTTCAGAATCTGATGGTTCTGCTTGGTCAAGTGCTCTAATGTCTGAGTCTCCTCCCTGTCATCCAATGCTGATCTTAATAACGCAACTAGGTAAAACACATCCTCATCAGGAATTACAGCTGAGCTCCTATGGTCCCACCTGCACCAGATCAGTTACCACTATCCATCAGTCATATGTTGGGATATTCTTAATATAAATATAATATCCAAAATCTTGGACAGGTCGTTTACAGTGCTGTGTTAGTTGGGTTGTAAAAACTATAAACCATTTCATAAAAGGGGACCCATTTATGTACTTAAACGGCAAGGTTCGTGGAACTAGTTCGACTTAGTTTCCTGTTTTGTGTTCGGACAACGACACGAGTACGGTCGCAATCTTTGGTCCCAAAGGGAAGATCTTCCTTACATGGGAATCTTTCCCACTTGGACGATCATGGCCGTCTGATTTTTTATCTCTTTTTGTACAGATGAAATGTAGAAAAAAACAAAAGAGGAAGCGTTTGTTAATCCAAGCTGGAGGTTAATAACACAGCATTCATCTGCTTTGCACGCGGGTCATGTACGTGTGCCACTGTTTAGCATGTACTAGTTGCCACATGTCATTACGTAATCCTAGGACCACAATAGTAAATAAGTCCCGAATTAATTCTATTTAAATTAAATTAAAATTATTTTAATTAATTATACTAATTATATTTAAAATACCTGTGTTGTTTTTTAATAAAGATAAAAGCTATTCCTCATTTTAAAGAATAATATTTTTATTTTATAGTATGATAAAATTTTAAAGAAATATTTTTTACTAAATTAATTTAATATATTAAAATTGAATTTTAATAATTATACATGATTATATTTTTATTTTCATCTTTATATGCATAATTTGTACATTAAATTTTATTAAAATAATTTAAAAGATACTCAATATAAGATTAATTTCTCAAAAGTTTGAATAAAGATATGTTTAATAATTTAAAATAAAAAAGATAATTTTTTTTAACCTTTTGCCTTAAATTAGAAGCTTAAATCACAATAAAATATACTAATCCTATCATGCCTCATATGGGGTGGTGACCACACTACACTTGACGCCAGCTATAGTCCTCATATATGTACTCGCATGTTGCATGCATGTATCTAGAGCCGGACAGAGGCTCCTACATTATGATTTTAAAAATAAAAAGTGAAAAAGCATAAATTGTAGAAAAAAAAAGGATTGAAACTTACTTGTTTTTGTTCATGGGGTAGATGAGGATAGGCCCACTGGTTTTGTTCCCCAAGATCCCCTTGAACACACCCTTATCGAAGTCTGCAATTCTCGATCTTGGGACGAAGAGGTTGAGCCATGGATGTGGCACCTCCCACAAACCTTTAGACCTCAGCTTCATCTCTGCCTTGTGGACTCGGTCCAGGAAATCCAGGTATGGCAGATCCGTCGTGAACACTGATGTTGGTATAAAATTCAGTTTCTTTAACACTGACTCAACTTCCTGTCAGGTATAGACGGTGCCATCAGATTGGTATTTTATTATATTAAGTTGCTGTTCATTATAACCAAACAACAAAGATTAGATAAATACCATCAAAGTACACATACGAAAAAAGAAAGAAAAGAAACCCTGCTACGAGACAGTTTGCTTTTGTCAGGGTAAGTTTGCTTCCAATGGGATAGTTCCGGAAGATAGATTAATCAGAATATTTTAATCGACGGCCGGCTTAATTAGATTTACAGAATATTCTATGCAATAAACAAACATTAAAGTTTCATTCAATCTTAGTACCCAAATGGGTGTGATAGATTACAGAAGATTTTCCATTCTTTGTTTAATCGATGCTTCTGTTAACGTTTTGCAGAAAGCTGAAACGTATAAATAATGTGTTTTCTCTTTATTTTTATGTGTGTAGTTGTAGTCTCAATCATATAATCTAGGAATAGTGGGACAAAACTGAGATCAAACACACCGTTCAAACTTAAACAAGATGCGTTTTTTATGTATATAATAGTACAAAAAAGAATGACACAGATTCTAACTAGCAGAAGGTTCTACTTTGGAAGCCATTTTCAGATTTATTAAAGCTGTAGTTTAAGTGATAATGGTATACCTGATCAATGGTGTCTGAAGAGAATTCATTGTAGTTCTTGGTGATCTCCAAGCAGTATAGTACACCGCCATTGGCACTAATGGAGCTGATCTTAATAGGGTTACGAGGGGAAAAGAAGGAGGACCTCCAATTGTTGATGAGTCCTTCATCAACTATTACAAAACCCTCAACGTAATCGAACTTTTGGTTAGATGGTTTTTGATGCAGTGAGATGAGATACTCTTGGTCCATTGTAAAGGTCGAAAAGTCGGAGTACAGAACTCTAATCCACCTCACCTGTAATATTATAGTGACAAGCAAAGAGAACTCATAAGAAAGGGAGAGCCAAAAATAGACTACCAAAAGGACATGTCAACGACATTGCCAGCTTTAGGAAAGCCGTCTAAATGTGTTCAAAAGCTCATATGGACCCAACCCTTTTGAGTTTATAGTTCATACCTTTTAACTTTCAGTTCTTTCACTGTACTTATCTTAATCCAACAAGTTTTAACGAAGTTCGAGGCTTTATTCCGTGTTTTCTTTTTCATATGAAATTCGCAGTCTAGTTATCTTTGTAAGAGCAACATGCAAAGGGTAAAAGTGAAAGATACCCTTTGGGGTGCTGGTTCAAGAGAAATTCTTGCCCTAGTGATTATTCCAAATTGCCCTAAACCGCCAAGAACTGAATGGAAGAGATCTGAGTTCTGTTCTTCTGAGCATGTCAAGAGCTCACCCTTTCCTGTAATCCAGAAACAAGTGTTAACTGTTTGTTAATATAGCAGTAAAAATACCAAAACTATATACCATATATGGTGAACATACACAATTTAGTTAAGAAATTCCTGATAAGAAAAACTGGTGAAGACAAAACTGTCTTGTCATCAATAAAAACAATATTTCATGTGAGAACAACTTCAAACAAACAAGAGAGCCCACGTACGGAAACTAAGTTAAACAAAACGTGGGACAGAATTGAGCACAACCAAGGCAAAACAAAACCTGAAAATTCTTTTCAGGTGAAGATCACGATAGAACAGGGTATTTGATATGTTGACACAGCGAAAAACTTCGTTTAGAAAACACCATCTGACACAAATTTGAAGAAGAAGAAGAAGAAGACCTGTAACAACGTCAAGCTCATGGACATTGCTAATCTGAGGTCCATGGTTGAAAGCTTGACCACTAATCCCAGCATTGGACAAGGTACCACCCACTGAGAGGTACAAGTAGTCGGTCCATGACTTGGGTGCGAGTCCATACTCTAAGGTGCTCCTTAACACGTCTATCCACAGCTCTCCTCCCCAGACATCGATGTGCATCTCTTGCACCGAAACTTGCGGCTGCGCCGCCTTCTTCGATCCACTCCGGTGGCTCATCTCTACCACCACTCCGTCACTCGTCTGTGCCTGTCCGTTAATCGAATGCCCATGACCCCTAGCCGACACCGTGAAACCGTTAAACGCCGTTCGAACCAGTCGCACCACGTCCTCGGCTGACGCTGGTCGCAACACTGCCATCGGCTCGGTTCGACGGAGCAAACCGAAGTCCGTCGAAACAGCCTCCATGTCTGCTGAGTCAACACTGAGTTGACCGTCAACTCCCATCCGGAGAAGCTCTGCGGGGTCAACGGTCAACCCGACGGTTACAATCAATCGATAGATAGCGAACATAAGTAGAAGCAGCTTAGAGACCATTTTCACGTTTGTTTCTGCGTCTGCTCTGTGTTTCATAGAATATAGAAGAAGAAGAAGAACATATATCCACCGAACAGAACACGATAAAAAGGAAAATGGGATTGTGTTAGAGAGTAACAGAGAACAAAATCTCGGTGGCAGGTGTCGGAGAGGCTAACGTAAGCTGAGATTCGCAATCGCAGCCCCTTTTCTCACGTTGCTGCTGATGGTGTATGTATGTGTTACTATTATTAAAAAAGGTTGCAGAGAACGAGAGATTTTTTTTGGATTTTTCTTTCGGGAAAGATAAGAATCATGTCGAGAACAGTAAACCCAATTGTAATCTGATCCTAGTTAGGCTATGTGTGCTCGTTCTTGGGTTGTTAGGTTATGTGTACTCTTCTTGGGTTGTCTGTGACCCGAGACGTAGGTTGTGGTTTTATAGGACAAGAACAGAGTGGAGAGAGTGTCAGAGTTGGGAGCACGTGGCAGTTCACTTGAGAGGGGTTGGGGGACACGTGTGAGTTTTAAGAGGTGGAAGTGGGGGCAGGGTTTTTTGGCTTCTAAGATGGTGCCCACTTTTGGATACGGAGGATCTTATTGGGGTCGTGAGCAGAGGAAGCTTCACGTGGGTGCAGAGACTGAGACGGTGTCGTTTGTGTGGAGGTTCATCTTCACTCTCTGACGTCCCTCTCTATACCTAACGTGTCTGTCTCTGCTTTCACACCTCATGCTGCGGTAAATTTGGCATGCAAATACACTATCAACAGAAGAAGGGTTTCCACTCTTTTTCTAATAAATAACGACGCCGTTTTACAAATTGCGATGTCGTAATCAACGGATTATGATATAACAGCCCATCAATCTTGAATATGTTGACGGAAATTCTTTAACAGAGGATTCTTTAAGTTCAAATTTTTTGGATTATTAATTTATATTATAATTTATTATCAATTTTGAATTGCTTGATCCATAAATTAATAAGTATTTTAATTAATTTGTTCAAATTCAAAATATATTATCTACGTTTTGAGTGGGTCAAAAAAAAGTTAATTATACGCAATTTTTTTTTATATCTTATAAAAAGACTGTTTTCGTAACTCAAACACATGACTTTCCATCTAAGAGTATAAAAGACAATAACGGTCAATTTAACCTACATGCCTCATACTCAGCTCCATATTGCACAAAGAAATGAGATAAATCAGTGACCTAATCCTCAATTTTTGTTATTAAACTAAAACTTGAAAGCCTGGACCCGTCACTTAGAGCTTATAAAATATATAATTATTAATATTATAAAAATAAAATTATATTTTTGTCTTATATTATTGTTAGCAATAATATTTAGTCAAGGAAAAGTTCATTGTGCATTGGAAAATGCCCCAAGATAAGGATGTCTCCCAAAAAGACTTGATTGTAACATAACATAAGAGACATGTGGGGTCGAAGACCATAGGTAGATTGGCTTTGGTTTGAGATTGACTCAATAATATGGTCATTGAGGTTTACACATTTTACTTTCACTCTACCAATTATGCTCCTTCCAGTTCCTGTACCAAACATACGTCATTTAGTGTGTATATATATATATATATATAAAGCAAATTAAAGCCTTCGTAAGCTGTGGCCGAATGGTTGAAAGCTAAGTTTGACGTGCGCTAAATCTCAGGTTCGATTTTCTGCCACATTGCTACAATCTTCGTAAGAGCCTGAGATAGTAAGAGGTTTTATCGGCTAGAGGGTGTTGTTTACTGACCTTCCATTGCACGAGAGATATTGCTCGCTGAGTTCTCTAGAAGGAGTTTCTCTCATACTCTAAAAAAAAAAAAGCAAATTAAATATATTAACATTTATTGTAATTTGAACCTTTTTAAATTATTGTGTATTAAAATATATAATGAAAAAATTACATGATGTATAAAATCATAAAGAAGTAAGTAATAACTTTAAAAAAATTAGAATTAAAATAAAAAAAGTGAAATTCAGTATAATATTAACTGAAATATTAAAATCCAATAACTGAATATTATCAAAATTTTAAATTAAACAAATTTGGATGAAAATAATATGAACTTCTTATAAAGTCCTAATAGTGAAAAGGGTAAAAAAAATAGTAATTAGGTTAGTTAGGCTTTTTTTTTGCAAATTAATATAGAAATGTACTGTAAAGTAATTTTTTAAAATTGATCGACCCGATTGGTTGTTAATAGTAAAAATTATTAATCGAATAATTTTAATTTAGTTTTAAAGTTTTGTTTGATGTAATTTAATAATTCTTTTAATTTTTATTATTACAGACAAACTAAAGTTAAACTAGTAAGACAAGAGATTTAATGTTTAAAAATTTAACTGATATTAGACCATTATGAAATTGATTAAAGATCGAATAAAATTAAAGAAACTGAAAATTTTAAAAGTTTAATTAAAAAAAAGACGATTAAATAAAAATTAATCGGTTTATTTTAATTTATAAAAACTAACTGATTAATTATTAAAATAATTTATTTTAACAAAAATAGTATTAAATTAAATTAAACCAAAAGATTTAAAAAATAAAAAAATTGACTAATTCAAAGTTTTTGCTATTAAGTAGACCGAATCGATACAAACTTTAAAAGTTAAAACATTGTTGTCAAAGTGTGAACATCTGATGTTTCATTTTCAGGTTACAACTTGCGTGGTTAGTTGAAGTTGGGGTCCCAAGACTATGTAGTGACTTACTAAAGTCTACGTTTTAAATGAGTAACATGTTTTGTACTCATGTAAAAGATGAGTGCTTTGCTTTGTTGACTATGTAACAAAATCCAAGTCTTATCTACCACTTCATGTCCTCTAGCCAACTATGATTGGATGGAAAGCATCTGTCTTTCTTGTCAAACGCAGTCACTATCGTAATGTTTGGTTGCTGTCCCCGTCACCGGGGACAGTGGACAAAACAACAAAATCCTGTCTTCTTGGCTTGTTTGGTTACTGTCTCCGTAATTTTGTCCTCCGTCTCCGGTAGACAGGGACAAGCATTTTTGTCCCTCAAAAAATCGAAGGACAGAGACATCGTCCCTGTCTCCCAAACATAACAGACGCTCCTACCCTCCCTCCCGTCTGATTTTTCTTATTTTTCCAAAAATTCTCTTTTGATTTTACTATCATATTAAATACCCTTTGATTATTTTTG